>CAUYQU010051419.1:0-13881 GCA_963574635.1 Cheracebus regulus | reverse complement strand
GCTGGCGACCCGTGTGGCTCCTCTGCCGGGAATCTCCCGGTCTGTGGGCAACAAAAATTCGTCGGAAAGTGCGGAGTCCACTCGTTCTCTGCGCTTTCACTGGGAGCTACATTCCTGAGCTGTTGCTAATCGGCCATCTTGGATCTCTCCAGTTTCTAGGACTTTAAAAGCGAATATGTTAGTATAGAAAAGCAGCAAAGGAACCAAGTCACCCTGTAGCTTTGAACAAAGGCAATTCTATTAAACTTTCCTTTACAAATCGTGAACAGGGAATTGGCAGAGAGTAACAGTAGTATCATAAATAAATTGAAAATTGTTCCAGATATTATCACACAATAAAATTACATAACACTGATACTATATTCAAGATACCTTAATATTTTCTTAATGATTTCAAAGTCAATTAAAAAACCTGCCTTAGTTTAGTTTGTTCATTAATATTGTAATCTTGGGGAAAAATAAGGATTTATGTTTTCTGACTATTTTCATTTGGGATAAACTTTAATTGTGCCATTAATTTTTTCTATCAATCAAGGTCTTAGATTTCCTTTTAGTGAGTTAGTCTCGGGTGTATTATGTTAACAATGATACTGCTGCCCTTGGTTTTAAAAGTTTCGACAAAAAGGAATATAAAGTGTAGGGAGCTATATCCTTATAGATGGTAAAGCAATGAAAGAAAGCAAATCAGCCTGTAAGGTGGTAGTGCAATCAGAAATTAGAAAAAGAAAGCACTGTTAGACCTAGTAGCCCTAGTTCATACCTGGCCTTAAAGCAGCTGAGTGATTTGAAGCACATAATTCTGAAAGTCACAGTTTCTTTATTCATAAAATATAAAACACAATGCATATTGCATTTGATTGTTGCGGGGGTTACAGGAGATGGTATATGTGAAGAGTATGGACTATTATCTTTCTTTTTTTCTTTTTCTTTTTGAGACAGAATCTTGCTCTGTGCCTAGGCTGCAGTGCGGTGGCATGATCTTGGCTCACCGCAACCTCTGCCTCCTGGGTTCAAGCAATTCTCCTGTCTCAGCCCCCCAAATTAGCTGGGATTACAGGTGCCTGCCACCATGCCCAGCTAATTTTTGCATTTTTAGTAAAGATGAGATTTCACCATGTTGGCCAGGCTGGTCTTGAACTCCTGACCTCGTGATCTGCCGCCTCGGCTTACCAAAGTATTGGGATTACAGGCGTGAGCCACCATGCCAGCTGACTATTGTCTCTTTCTTTTCTCACTACCACTTTAGGTGACAGAAAAGTCAAGATGCACCACTTCCTCTCATCCTAGGCTACTTTAAAAGGCCTCAGAAGAGATAAATCTCTTATTTCTTGGGGTTTCCTTCCAGACAGAGATGCCAACCAGTAGGCCAAGAAAAGTTCATGGGGATGCAACCTCACGATTTATTTTGAGTTCTGATATGACCAGAGTCAGTGGGCAAAGAAAATGGTGTGCAGAGCCTTGGAGCCAGTTGAACTTACAGATGGAACTTGGCCTTCCTGTTCCTAACTCAAATGCTTTTCATAATGAACTTTTATTTTTGTCTACAACACAAATCCCTACTAAACTCATTTCAAAACCTGACCTGCAGAGGTGGATCTAAATAGACCTCATGTGATTCAATCTGTACTATGCACTGAATGTTGAAGCAATGTTCTAAAGCATGGCCACACAGATGGATAGCATTGTCACGGTAAAGGGGAGTGGGGGTCTGCACTGGGAAGCCTTTACTGAAAGTGTTACATACATGTTTCATCTTCTACATCCCTTATGGCTCTCTTCATTTTAAAAATGTATGGATGTAAACAACTTCATGCAATGTCTTATTGTTTATCTCTTGAATTAGTATTATTTTCACAAGTCTTGTATTGTTGTTGCTGACTTATACAGTTTCTCATTTACATATTTACATTTTTAATATCTTTTCTAACCACTTTTGGTTTTTTTCGCTATTTCTCCTACATGATAGATTTCTGCTATGAATCTTCTCCACTAACCCCTACAACCCAACTCATATGCATAATAGTATTCAGTATACTGGCATTAGAAGGTAGTTGTATACATCATACAATCATGATTCAAATAAGCAGACTTTAGCATTGTCATGAACAAATAAAAACAAAGACTGGCCACTAAAAGGAAATGTCAAAATTAATTAATTTGGGGCATATATGCAAGGGAAATGAATTCGTGGAGAAATCTATGCTCTCATATTCATTGCAGCATTATCCACAATGGTGAAGGTATGGGAACAAACCTAAATGTCTGACAACAGTTGACTGCATAAAGAAATCGTGGCATACATATACATCTAAGTATATCAGCTTTAAAAAAGGGATCTTGCCATTGTGACAACATGGATAAACCTGAGGGACATTTTGCTAAGTGAAATATGCCACACAGGAAGAAAATACTACATGATCTCTCTTATATGTGGAATCTTTCAAAAAAGTCGAATAAAAAAGTTGCATACATAGAAACATAACAAAATGGTCATTATTGGAGGTGAGGTGGGGAGTTGAGAAAAAAGGGGGATGACAATTGGAAGATATAGGTGAAAGAGTAAAAATGTGCAGTTATGTAGGGTGAATAAATCTAGAGATCTGAAGTACAGCAAGAGGACTATAGCTAATAATATTGTATTATATACTGGAAATCTTTTAAGAGTATTTTTTAGGTGTTCTTGACAGAAAGGATGGCTATATGTATGTATATACATGTACATATGTATATGTATGCACACATGTACATATGTACAGGCATATATACACATGTACACATGTATACGTATGGCATGAGCCATCGTGTCTGTACATATGTATATATGTACATATATACATATATGTATACATACATGTACACATATACACATATGTAGGCATATATAGTGTATGTATACATGTATGTGTATATATCAAATATGTTGTACATCTTGAATTTATACAATAAAAGGCATGTAAAAATAAAGGCGTATGTGTTAAAAAATGAGAGAATAGAGAAATAGATAAAAAGGAGACAGAAATAGAGAAAAAAAATGATTATATGTCTCAAACTGCATGAAAAATATATAAGGTCCACTGTCATACTTCATCTCCTACCTGCCTCTAGTAAGCCCAGTACCAAAGCTCAACATCCATATTCCCTGAAAAATGTCTTTCATAACATTGTACCTTCTAGTGCAATTTCTTTCTCTTACCTTCCCGTAATTGTGTATCACAATAATGCAAAGATCTGCTTGGACTTGGACTATTTCTTATTGTTTGAGATAAAGGAATGAACTTAGCAGGCAGAGCCAGAAACATCTTTTGTGGAAGGAGGGTAGGAAAAAACTGAAATTGTTATTTTTATTTTAAAATCCACAAACTTTAGGCACTGATGTGGGTGAAAAGAGTTGAAGGTCATAAGAGGTATGCAAGCCAATGTGTATCAGCAATGACTAATGAAATGCAGGATGAGAGAGAACAAATTATTTCCATTTTATTAACATTTGGAGACTTAAACTCAGAAAGGAATTTTTAAGAATGTAAAAAAGACTTGAATCTGAGTGTGTATTCTGGTTAAGTGGAGTTCACTTTCTTTTTTAGGGGACACTGGATAACTGCTCTTTGGAGACATTATTTCCCTTCTTTTCAACAGTGAATCAAGATCAATGAAAAATTATAAGTTTTTCTTGCTTACTGCTTAAATAAAGAATAACTTAATCTGATGATAATTTGCAAAACTGAGATTAAGTAGCTTTTCTTTAAACAAGTAACTCCTGGACTGATTTGGGGTCAAGGCAAATGTTCTGTGTAGTCCACTGTGAGGCCGGCATTCATCAGGCTCTACAGAGCACTAGATCTTGGCAGAGAGGCTGACTGGGTAGCTTAATGCTAAGATTCTGTGATCCCGAGATAAGAGTGAATGAATTTAAAATTCATGTTTCAAAACATCACAACTCCCAGCCTAAACCAAATATGCAATAAGTTCCTTTCACTATTTTTGTTGGGTTCCCAGCTTTTTTTTTAAGGTTTCTATCTAGTGTTTAGGGTCTTAATGCTTATTTTCTCCTTGAATTTTAACATCTTCATTTTGCATATGCTAATATTTCTTCCTATACTCACTGCTAAACATGTTTCTTCCAGTGAACACTTCTATTTCTTCTTCCCTGCCCACCCCACTTCCTTCAGATCCTCCACCAAAAGGTAACAATCTCTGAATTTATAGCTCAAAAGGTAAAACGGCCAAACAAGGAAAATATATTAATTTTAATCATTTCAAAGGATGTCAAGATAAATGAGATGGATTCCACAAATAAGAAATATTAACAGATCAAGAAGTCATAACTGAAACACAAGAATGAATATGTTAATCTGATAAAATGATTTAATCATTTCAGATACAATTTTTAGACACAACTATGACACAATTACAATTGCATTTTATGACCTTTACAAACAGTCTCACTAATATAGCTCTTTTTTTCTTTTCTTGAGGTGGTGTCTTACTCTGTTGCTCAGGCTGGAGTGCAGTAGCATGATTTTGGCTCAGTGCACCCTTCACTTCCCATGTTTAAGTGATTCTCCTGCCTCAGCCTCTTCAGTAGCTGGGATACAGGTGTGCACCACCACACCCAGCTAACTTTTGTATTTTTAGTAGAGACGGGGTTTCACCATGTTAGCCAGGCTGTTCTTAAACGCCGGACCTCAGGTGATCCACCTGCCTTGACCTCCCAAAATGCTAAGGTATGAGCCATTGTGCCTGGCTAACACAGCTCTTTAAAAATTTTATTTCTACTGATTTATCTGACATAATAGCAACAATATAATGTGTACTCACTTTATGCTGAGGTTTGTATCAGCATTAAAAATGTCATTGCAATCTTTACATTAACCCTATCTAAAAGGTGTTATTAATCTCATTTTACCAATTAAAAATGAGTTTTATAGAGGTTAAGTAACTTTCCCAATTCTGCATAACTAATAAACATCAGAGCTGGCATTCATAGCCATGTCCACAGAACTCCAGAGTCCATGGCTATTGCTGCCTTTATACAGATATGATAACTTCACCTTCAAACATCAAATGGAAAATATAGTGAAAAATATTATTTATTTTCCTGAAAACTTTTTAGCCCATCTCATGAGACAGATCTACTGATAGTTTCTTTGGGATCATGGAATCTCAGAGGTTCCTTTGTCTAACATTTTGTCTGAGTCAGGAATGTTCACTACAATATTGGTGATAGATAAATGTGTTGCTTCTTCTAAACGTTTCCAATAGCAAAGAACACCTGATCTTTTAAGACATATGTGTATATACATCAATCAAGGACCACTATAATTTTTTTAGTTTTTTATCTTGTATTATTATTGAGCAGATATTTGCCTTCTTGAACATCCATTGATTCTAATTCTGTAATAACCAGACTGAGTCACGAAAGTTAAAAATATTTTAATATAACATGTGAGACAGAAAAGGGAGTAGACAAAACCAAACCTAGATGTATGGGTATTCTAAACACAAATAACAACAAATTTATGAGCATCTTCTATTCCAAAGTGGATGAGAAAATGATTTTATTTTCTTGCCTTAAAAGATTTATAATTTGGAATCCTATCTGGGGTGCATTATTATTTTCATGCAATAGCATTGTAGCAAGAGAACCATGTAATATTATGATGATCCTATAGAAAATGTAAAGAATCGAACTGTGTCAGATGTAGCCAAGGTTATCCTGTGAGAAAATAATTTTAAATTGGATGGAGGGGTACTGAACTGAAAAAATTAATATTTTCAAAATGTTCAATGACATTGGAGAATATAAAATGATAATAACTATTTTTGGCATAAACAGTATTTGATAGGAGTGGAAAGGGTGTGATAGCTTTCCTTACCCAGCATAAGGGCCATGGCTGATACTCCTGTAACAAAGGACAGAATGACAAAGGAATAGCCTAACAACTTGATTTAATCAAAGTTTTGTGTGACACATACGCCAAATGAAGATCAAAAGATACAGGGAAAACTATCCATTTTTATGCTTAGGTTGAATGAAGAATGAACCATGTAGAAATGTGACTGGACAAAGGGTATGATTCAATACCAGTAGACTGAGGGAATAAACCCAGCAAAGCCTATCTGTTCAGATTCTTTCTAGCCTCTCTGTTGTAACATTCCTTCTTCCTATGTATAGACCAGAATACCTCTAAAATGAGGGTCTTACGATCTGTCAAACAAAGGTGGGTCAGATAATTTTTTTTTTATATATAACCAGCTCCTAAACACAAAAGTGGGAAAAAGTTAAAATTTGTAACTTTTATGGTTGTCTTTGGGAAACAGGTGTGCTTGTTTCTATACCCACCTTGGGAAAGGGGAACTCTGGTTTCTCTGATTTGCTTCAGGGAAATTTAATCTTCTCCCTCCTAATTGCTTGTTCCTACATTCATTTGTACTTGGTCACCACCAGAATCACTCCTACCAAAACCATCAGTACTCTTAGAAAGCCAGTGACAGAGTTTATGAATTGGGTACAGTGTATACTGCTCAGGTGATAGGTGTGCCAAAATCTCACAGATCACCATTAAAGAACTTACTCATGTAACCAAATGCCACCTGTTCCTCAAAATTTTATGGAAATTAAAAAAAAAAAAAAGCCAGTGACAGGGTTTAAGTGAAAGTACTTTGAAGTACAACATATCAGAATGTCAAAATCAAATGACGTCATTGCTGTCACCCCCACTACTTTGGGTATGTGATTTTGGGAAAGTAACATACATATTTGGCTTTCTATTTACTCATTTACTAAATAATATTGATCCTTACTATCTTGCAAGTTTGTTGGTTGATGATGATCAAATAATATATGTGAAATGTGCTTTGCAATGGATGTGTGTGTGTATATATACACACACATATATATAAAGCATACATACATGTGCATATATATACATATATGCAAACACAGAAATATTTAACAATACCTTTTTTTGCAAATATAACATATAGTTAATGCTTATTTAGTTATTCTTATATACTTGTACTATTCTAAGTATTTGTATGCATCAACTTATTTGATCATTTCACTATTATCCCCATTTTACAGATTAAATGAACAACTTTACCAAGGTTACATAGCTGGTAATTGGAAGAATTAGAAATTACTCCCAGGAGATCTGACTCCAGAGTACAGCAATCTTAACCATTTGTGCTACATCACCTGTGTAATATTGCCTATATGCTTTAACTTTGGATCTTCATACTATTCAGCTTTATGCTTAGGAGGAATAAAATTTTATATGTCAAAATCTAGATTTCAGGAAATTGTATAATTTCAATTGGCAAAATGTTAAGCTCTGTAAGAATTGTCAAAAGAACAGTTAATACTTCATCTATTTTGTTAGTGTCTTGCTTGCAGTGAGTGAATTTAAATTTTACTTTTGTTTAATTTTGCTTTTCATTTAAGAGTTGGAGCCATCCTTGGACCTTTATCTATGATGCCCATGAAATTTTTACCCCCACTAAAGACTAGATGAAATAGATAATAGGCAATATTAGAAGACTGTAACTCATGTTAAAAGCCCCTTGTCAAATGTAATGTAATGAAATAGGTAGTGTTGGGACTCCCATTCAAGCATAAGATTTCATCATTTACAGTCATTCTGAAAAGATTTGAACTACAACTGGTTCTCTATCTCATTAGATTTCTCCATATTATGATGTTAAATCTAACTGTAGTATAGTATAAGAGACATATCATAGCTATAAGATTAATGATAGTCTGTAGGCCCACTAATATATCTCTCAGGGCCTACACTATATGTCACTTAGCAATATGATGTAACCTGGCCTGGAGATTTCCAACCCTGGCCCAAAGATTATGGATTTTCTATAACATTGTGACCAGTGTGACCTGGTTGTATTGTAGACAAGGTCACCTGAGCACAAATGCAACTTTCATGAAGCTTAAAATAAAATTCACACTTACTACAATAGCTTAAACTCCTTTTGTGAAAGAAACACCTAATAACTGACTTAGGATGAATACAGGTATTGGAAAGGGAGAGAAATCCCCCAAATTTGCTAATGGTTAGCAGACAAAGACTCTCTTGTGACTGGTGGTGATCTGACCCCTGCCTGCCTCCAGCCCAGTGCGCTGGTCTGCTCCCACTGTCTGTCTTGAGAAGGTGCTGCTACCATAATCAGCCTGCACACCTGACAGTGCCTAAGATTCAACTTTGAAAGTGAATCAGATGGAAGGAGAAAGTCGCCCCTGGGGACGCTGGTTAATTAAGACTATCCTGGACCCCTTTAGATGACACTAAGCACACCCCTGATTAATCTTACTCCATTTGGTTTCTTCAATGATTTTTTTGATTTCTGAATAGCATCTTTCAAGAGAATTATTCAGAAAGACTTTCTGACTTTCGAGAGAGGTGGCATGGAGCTGTTATATAATACTCATGGGAGATACTGCTAGTGGCTCTTCAGACATAGCCTTCTTTTAAAGAAACTAGTCATTTATTTTTATGGTGGATGGTGCCAGTTCTCTCAGGAAAAACGAGTGAAATGCTTACATGCTGTTCAAACAGGTTGCTGAAAATAACCCTGATAGTCTCAGGATTTCCTAGAAGAAATTCCCATGCCCATCCTTTTTGGTTTTTCTTTTTGCTTTTGGTTTTTAGTGTTTCTTTCAGCCATGTGGTATAAACCTGTCAGGAACTTATTTGTGATTGTGGGTGGGTTAGACAATGCAAAGCTATCCAGGCTATCGAAGGGGAGAGTCACAGATCTAAAGCAAACACATTACGCAGCACTTATTGTGGTCTCACTTAGCATGCTTTTGTGAGTGGGAAGCTGTTTTCATTTCCCCAATTGAGTCCCCAGACCTATTATTAGCGTATTATGATTTACAAGAGTGGTTTTTTTTTAATAACACTGAGAAAGCAAAACCCATTTGTTCATCCCAAGAGGTTTGAGAGCACATTATAAGCACACGTTGGTCAGAATAAAAACTGATACAAGTACACAGTCCATGATTGTCCCTAATTGGAGAAAATATCCAATTACAGCCAAAAGGCTGAGAAACAAATTGTTTACCACAGTAAATCATTCTCATAAATATAATTATTTCAAACGTTTGAACTCTATTTAAGGGTATAAGCAGTGATGTGTGCTTCACAAGGAACCATAGACAGCTGGCTGGCTTTAAATGTTAGTGGCAGCCACATTGGAGGCTGCCAGGGGCTTCTACTGTTCCATTTTAGCTAACGGCAGGATTACTGAAGCTGCATTATATCCTCCATCTCATTTTCAGCTCTATTGCACCAATTATGCTGCATTGAGGCTTATAAGGGCTTACATTGAGTTTCAGATAGATGGAAGAAGCCAGTCTATATTCTTTGTGATAAAAATAGTCATTAATTACTGAGACTTATAAACCGCTTAGCATCCTTCTTAATGTGGCCCGTCAGGTGCTTCTCCTCATTCTATAGCTAAGCAGCAAAGGGGGAGAAAAATCCTCAGGAAGTGGATCTTTTTTGGCTCAAACATAAAGCCAAGGTTAAAAATAGGTCTAACATACAATGAATACCTAAGCCAATATGCCCTCACTGGTAAAATACTGTCTTGTTTCCTTTTCAATCAAAGTTGACTAAAGAGAAATTTCTTATAACATTTTCTCACGGGGAAATTAATTATCAGTATAATATTTAAACCTGTCTGATACAGGACAGTGTGTTTGGATGCCTGTTAAACAATACATTCTGAGGAGCTGGACGCATGAAAACACATTTACGAATAGCTCAAATGGAGTCAGATAATTATCTAATTAAAGAAACTTGAAATGTCACAGGAATCAAAGTAATTTAGTAGAGAGGGAGCCTAAGCAGTAAAGGGTCTGCTGAAGGCAAAATAGATAATTTCATCTTTGAATGGACAGTTTCTATTTTCTGGTGAGATTTCAGGTTAGGCTGTTTGGGAATCGACTGCCACATCCAGTATTTGGATGTTTAACTGTAGCCTTATGTTTAATCAGCAAAAATGCCCATGATGCCACTTCATTAAGGCAATCAGAATCATGGGGCAGTAGTATGAGAAACTATAACAGCCTTCATTTGGTAGAGGAATGAATGGCTTTTGTTTGTAAAAGTATCCCACAGGTTGGAAAAGATAGAAAGCATGCCTGTATGGAGTATAAACACATATTGAGAGCTTTTTTTCTTTAACATACATATTTAATGAATAAAAACCATGCTTTCAGGAATGCCATACAAACACATTTCGTGCATTTTGATATGACAAATATTGGTGAATGGGGTACAGGTTTTCAAAGGAATGGGCAAAGAAAATTGGAGTGATGGTATATTGGCTAAGTTGATTTTTATAAAAGCCTTGTAGAGAGTTTTAAAAATGAACAGTGTGTGCAGAAGGAAAAACAAATATAAAGAAATTACAAGTGGGTTTTACTATATTACAAGCTTGAGATTGCTTATTAAATACATAACTTGTTTTTCTGTTATACCAGTCATTTTACACAAGTGTGTGATTTGGCTTCCATTTATAATGTGTAACTGCAGCATGCTTCAATGATGCCACAGGGAATACTTGTTATGTTTTGAATATTTGGTTAAAATCATTGGAAAAATTCCAAAGGCATTTGCATTCTCATGGTAGCTTTGGGTAAGCACATTCTTTCAGTTCACTTCTCTTCTTGGCAAGTGAGGAAAAAACAATTGCCCTCTGGACACAGGACAATATATTCCCATTTCCTTTCTTCACATTCCAGGTTTTTAGGAATCAGTTGTAACTGTATTTGAAAGTAATTTAAATTTTCACTGCTTCTTGGGAAGAAGCATCTTTAGAATCTTTCACCAAAATGTTGAGCTATTAATGTAGGTTATATGTATAGTTATTTTAACAATTATTATAGTTAGAACCAGCAATAAAATATTGACGATTTAGTATGGCTTCCAAGTAAAATTCCATTGCATAGCAATCTGAAGGTCAGGGAGGGGTGGAGAGGAAGTAATATACAAGCAGATGAATGAGAAGAAATTTGCCCAAAACACAGAGAAGTGGGTCCTTCACAAGCTAGAGTAAATATAGATTCCAGCACAAATTTTATGATGGACACCTGGAGAATATAAAAACCAAAAATTCCAACAGGTATTTTTCTTTCCACTTCAAGGGTTTACTAAAAAGAATGACATGTATAGCCTTTACATGTAGTACTTGATTTATTATAAAGAGACAGAGTCACCCCCAAAGGGAGTCAGACATGTGATTCAAGACTGAAAGAATGGAGAAGAAACATTTAAATATGTTCCAGGACCATTTGTTTTCTAACTTCTCTGGTATTTTTGGTACAATTTGAAAGGCTTTGCAAGAACAATTTGTCAGCAAAGGGAAAGCAATCTTATTTTTCACAAAACAAGGGTGCAGACGGAGATGGGTAGTTGATATAAAACACACTTTCCTTTTGACATTGTCACCTTTCACAGGGTGCCTAGATAAGATGGGCACTTTGAAGCCATCTCCTCCTCTGATATGTTATTTTTCTCTACCTCTCCCTGCCCCCGATGCCCTGGTTTCTTCTACATCTTATCCAATGGTTTGTCCTCTTCATTGGAATCTTAGGGTTTTAACTTCATCATGTCTGGAAGCTTTAATGTCAAGGTCATGAAGAAAATCCTGGATAGATTCAGGCATAACCTGAGAACTGACAGCAACAATTCCTGGGGCCTGTGGTTAGGAGTAGGCCTACATCTTTCAACATAATCAAACTGCAGGATCAAAAGACCTCCTCACCATCAAGTTTGGAAATAAAGGAAGAGGGGCAGAAGATTCCTTCCTGTTACACTTTCCCTCTAGTGGTCTTCTTTGAGTTCTTGGAAGAGATAGCACTATTTAGCTCTCCTCAGTGAGTGGGTTTGTGTCTTTTTTAAAAAATGCATTTATTAAGAAAAAGAGGTTTAATGGACTCAGAGTCCATTAAGTAGACAGGGTCTTGCTATATTGCCTAGGCTTGTCTTGAACACTTGGATAGAAGTGATCTGCCTGCCTCAGTCTCCCAAAGTGCTGGGATTACAGGTATGAGCCACTGTGCCTGGCAGAGGGTTTGTATCTTTGGAGTTGAGTGTAAGATAGCTGTAAAAACCATAAACTAGGCAGCAGTTACCCAACTGGGAAATGTCTCCCTTGGGCATTCATGGCTGATCATAAGTTGGTTATGCATAGAACTAAAAACCAGTTGATATGGTTTGGCTGTCTCTTCACCCAAGTCTCATCTCGAATTACAGCTCTCATAATTCCCACCTGTTGTGGTAGGAACCTGGTAGGAGATAATTGAATCATGGGGGCAGTTTCCCTGTACTGTTCTCATGGTAGTAAGTCAGTCCCACGAGAACTGATGGTTCATGAGGGGTTTCCCTTTTGGCTTGGCTCTCATTTTTCTCTCTTGCCTGCTGCCATGTAAGATATGCCTTTCACCTTCTGCCATGGTTTTGAGGCCTCCCAAGCCACGTGGATCTATGAGTCCATTAAACTGCTTTTTCTTTATAAATTACCCAGTCTAGAGTAGTCTTTATCAGCAGTGTGAAAATGAGCTAATACACAAATTAAAGCTTCAGTCAGTAAAAAAGGAACATTATTGAATAGATCTGAGAACAATTTTGTCTGGGGTTGAAACTTTAATAAGGATCTAAATGTTCCCTATATTTTTTGACTTCCATATCTTTGTTTTGGCTTCCTTCAGGTACAAATGTCACAATATGGCTGTCAATGCTAAACCATAGCCTTATAAAATACTCCAATCTCTGGGGTAAATATCTGGTGCCTTAAGAAAAAAACAATTGCACATCTGCTGAAAGAAAACTACTGCTTCTTCCTTGCTACTTTCAGCTGTGAATCTTCCTTCTGAACATTTTATTCATCTACTTTCCTTATCTAGGGTAGCAAGGAACAAAAATATAGGGCCGTGAAGTCATAGATTTTGTGATTTACAGGATAAAAAAGTCCTAGACTGTCAGACATCCTCCTTCAATAGGGGAGAAGGCCCTCTATTTGTGGGAGATGGCTGGAACCGTATTTCCACATTTCTTATCAGTGCCTGTTGAGACCTATGCCACAGAGTATCAAAGGTGCTGTTGCTTAATCTTGAATGACAATGAATTATAAAATTAGTACAATAAATTATAAAATTAATTTAAAAGCATTTTCTGAGTCTTTCTCATTGGGTCCAGTTTAGCACTGATAAGAGAGTAGGGAAGGATTTCATTTTCAATTCACCCTTGAAAGATACTGCTATAGTTTAAATGTGACCCCCAAAAGCATATGTTGGAAACTTAATCCCAATGCAACAGTGTTGGAAAGTGGGGCCTAATGAAAGGTGTTTAGGTCATGAGGGACTCACCCTCATGGGTGGATTAGGGCTGATAATAAAAGGGGTGTAAGCTATGAGTTCAATTTCTTGAGCTTATGTATTTTGTGTGCTCTCCCCCTTCCCTTCCCCCTCCCTCTCCCCCTCCCCTTCCCCCCTCCCTCTGTCTCCCCTCCCCCTTCCTCCCTCCCCCTTCCTGCCTTCCCCCCTCCTCCCCTCCCCCTCTCTCTCCCCCTCCCCTTCTCCCCTCCCCTTCCCCCTCCCTCTCCCCCTCCCCCTCCCATCTCCCTCCCTCTCCCTTCCTCCCCCTCCCCCTCCTCCTCTCTCCCCCAACCCCTCCGCCTCCCCCTCTCTCCCCCTTCCCCTCCCTCTCCTCCTTGCTCCCTCCTCCTCCCTCTCCCCCTTCCTCCCTCCCCCTTCCTCCCTCCCCCTTCCTCCCTCCTCCTCCCCCTCCCCTCCCCCTCCCCACTCCCCACTCCTAATCTCTCTCTCTCCCTCTCCCCCCTTTCTTACCCTTCCACATTCTA
>CAUYQU010051418.1:0-13193 GCA_963574635.1 Cheracebus regulus | reverse complement strand
GCTGACTCAACACCACTGCGGAGAAGAAAAAGGAGCATGAGTTTTGGATTCATTATGAACCTGAGACTTCTTTCTTGCCCTGTCTCTAACCCACTGTGTGACCTTAAGAATCTTGTGTAACTTACCTGAACCTTAGTTCCTCTTTTGGTAAAATAGATTAAATACTAGTCACCTTGCAATTGTTGTGAGGCTTATGGATTATCACTGAATGCCCACATTGTAGGTGCTCACTGAATGAAACTAGTCCTTATGTTTTTGCTCACCAGGCACTAGCTTCTACATAGAATTACGCTGTATTCTGTTACTGCATGGTGGAAGAAACCAATGGAACTGACCAAGCGCCAGACCCATGCCAACATACACACTGAAGATTATCATCATGTTGGCACAGAGATTTCTGCCAGATCTAGTTCTGCTTCTACCCTCTTCACACCACATATCTCCTTGGAATTAATTCATACCAATGAATTGATATGACCAAAAAGTGAGTCTGGTGAGCCCACATTCTACCTCCCTCAATGTATCCATTTGCACATTAGATGAAGAGTCTCATGAGGTCAAGGATGTGGGATAATGACTTGAACTATATTCAGCTTTCAGAGTTCAAACGTTTTTAAATCTGCCAACCTTAAAATTGGGACTAACAGGGCCAGAAGATCTATCATTAAAGAAAGTGAATTTGCTAGAACCTTATCAATTCACCAACAGAGCCTGAAGACTGGATGGGAGCAAAGGGGAGGTATGAAACAGGGAATAGTATAACAACTAGCACTTGAATATGGATTGACTCAGCTAAACTGGTGGTGTTTGTAAGTAAAGAACAAGGTGTGATAGTTAATTTCATGTGTCAACTTGGCTGGGCCATGGGGTGCCCAGATTAAACATTATTTCTGTGTGTGTCTATGAGGGTGTTTTGAATGAGATTAGCATTTAAATTGGAGGACTCAGTAATGTAAACTGCCCTCTTCATTCAGGGTGGACATCATCAAATTCCTTGAGGAAGTGAATAGAACAAAAGAACTGCCTGAGCTCAGCCATCTCATCTCACATTCTCCTGACCTCTGACTGGAATGTATACCATCAGCTTTCCTGACCCTCATTCTTCAGTCTCAGAGTGAAATACACCCCTGGCTTTCCTAGGTCTCTAGGTGGCAGACAGCAAATCATTGGATTTCTCACCCTCTGTAATCACAAAAGCTAAATCATCTCAATACATATGTGTGTATGCATATAATCCCCTATTGGTTCTGTTTCTCTGGAGAGCCCTGCCTGATACACCGGGTATGCAGGTTATGCCATGCACCCACCATGGCCATAACAGAGGGTAGGAACTTGACCCCTCCCACTCTGCCAGGAGGCTGATTGAGAAATGAGAAGCAGAGAGGCCAAGGTGAGAAATAGAAATCTGCCTCTGCTTGGGTGGAAATTTCTGCAGACCAGTTGATGTTGTCACTAGCTAAGTGACCTCCTCAGGACAGAGGATGACAGAGAAGCTACATCAGCATGTAAGGAGTAAAGGCAATGCTAAGCCCCAGAGCCTGGCAAAGGACAGGAGCACACACTTCACATTCTGATGCCAGAATCACCTTCATCTGATTAGAAGATAAATGCCACCTTTTCACCATTGTGAAAAACAAAATTAAGTAATTTTATCTAAATACTACGGTAATCACAGCTATGGTTTATTGAGGATGTGGTATAGGGCAAATATTAAGTCAGGCACTCCATATAAAGTATTTATAAGGCATTTCTAATTCTCACAACAAACAACTCAAGTGTTGCCAATCCAATTTTAAAGATGAGGAAACCACAACTTAGGGAGATCTAACCACAACTTAGGGAGATCTAACTCTTTACCCATCATATGACTGGAACTCAAATACAGATGCAATGTATCTTGAATGCTCACCCTTTCCAGTACGATATGTCACCTAGAAGCAGATGATAATGAACTACTTGGGGAAATACTTCATGCATCATAGACATTTCCTGGCTGCCGTTGTCACCCTCGATTCAGTTCTATCACCCAGGAATCTTACTACCACATGCCTACAAGCAAGGAATGCCATTTCACCTCGTGAGACTATTTGATGTTGGGAAGTCTGTTTGCTTTGGCCTATAACACGGGAAATGAATGAATGGTCTGGATAAACCAATGACTGATATTGCTTGTTTGTCAAAGATGTGACTTACAGGCCAGATTCCCAACTAAATCAGCCAACCAGACAGCAAGGCCTTCGTGTTAATCATGACTAAATAGAAGCTTTGTTTGTCTAATACAGATTTAGAGATACACAAATTAGAGGCAGGCTGGTTGCATTCACGAGTAATTAATGAATGAGAAAATGGGGTATTTGTCTCTGTCTATATAGCACCCCTGCCACTTTCAAGATGGTATAATATTGGAAATAACCTAGAAATATATATCTTCTGACTTTTATTTCAGCAAAATCAAGATGACTAGAAAGTGGTACAGTTGAAACCAGAATTCCAAACCCAGTATGTATTTCACTATATCGCTGTATAGCAGTAACAGTACTGCTATATACTATTGTAATTTAATAACAACAATAAAAATAACAATAACAAGGTCGGGCACATGGCTCACGCTTGTAATCCCAGCACTCTGGGAGGCCGAGGAGGGTGAATTACCTGAGATCGGGAGTTCGAGACCAGCCTGACCAACATGGAGAAACCCGGTCTCTACTAAAAATACAAAATTAGCTGGTGTGGTGGTGCATGCCTGTAATCCCAGCTACTTGGGAGGCTGAGGCAGGAGAATTGCTTGAACTGGGTAGGAGAAGGTTGAAATGAGCCGAGATCATGCCATTGCACTCCAGCCTGGGCAACAAGAGCAAAACTCCCTCTCAAAAAAAAAAAAAAAAAAAAAAAGCAATAATAATGAGAAGATGAGGAGGAGAAGGAGATAAAGGGGAGGAAAATGAGGAAAAGAAACTATGACTATCATTTATGAGCACTTTCTACATGCACTGGGCTAAACCCTTTATGTGTATGTTCCACTGAATCCTCACAAGGGCACTGAGAAGTAGTCACATTAAGCCCTGTTCAATGAATTACAAAACTTGACTGGGAGTGTATGTGATTTGTCCAAAGACACCTAGTAAGTGAGTGCAGAGTTAGGATTTGAAACTTGAAACAAGAATATGTTGACCCTCAGATCCTCTCATGCTAACCTCTTCTAAGTATTGCTGTGAATGATCATTGCCTCTGAACTCAAGGGTGGTTCAATCTAGTAGGGGAAAGGTTTTAACTCTATTACATTCTAAAGGGAGTGTCTCTGGAAAAATTCTTTTAGTTTCTTAGGACCATTTTTTCATCTATATAATGGCAATAATACATAATTTGCCTGTCACTTCCGGTTGTCGGTAACATCAGTTATGTTACACAAATACAAAGCTACTTCGTCATTATTATATTGGTATGCATAGCATTACTCTTATTATTCTTCCTATAGCTCTCTTGCCGAACCAAGACTGGAGCTCTGTAGCAACATCACAATATCCCCCTCTACTTTTCCTCTTCTCTGGGAACTAGAATGTGCGTCATTTGCATGTGGGATATAGGATTTTAAACTGAGAGGGCTACTGTCACTTACGTATATCACTGTTTTTGTAGCTGCATAATGTGATGCCACTGTAAAATATGTTTACTGTGAAAACGCTGGCCTGCTGTTTGCACCCTGAAGAGGTTCCTTGCTGATGCTAGGCAGGTGAGCGCACCTCTGTATCATTGCTTTCTCACCCTCAGTCACTTCATGCTGCATTTATTCTTGTGAAAAAGATATACAGTGGACATTGGCCAATAATAAGTATCTAATGTATGTACCTATGTCCTCTGCTTTATCTTCCCCTCATCAGTGGGCAGTAGCCATGGGAACAAGAGACAAGGAGGTGGAAGTGACAAGACAGAGAGGAAGATTGTGGTTTGTCCGTGTCCCCAACCAACTAAAGGAACTCTAATGACCTGGTGAGCAGGGACTACATCAGTCTTGCTCACCACTTTATATTTAGTGTCTGGCCTAGTACCTGGCATAAGGGATGTGAAGAGAGACCTTAATAGATACTTGATGAACTCATGAATCAAGATAAAATTAGACAACCAGTCAACATTTAGGGAGTATATATGTTCAGTGGGTAAGGCACTGCACTAAGCATTTTACATGTAGTTTCTTATTTAACTCTTTCTCTGATTATTCTTCCATTTTACAGATCAAAATTCGAAACTTAAAGATGTGAAATAACTTAGTGAAGGTTAGCTAATGTCGGACAGAAATTTAAATCAAGGCTGAGTGACTATAGTGAGGGCTTTTGACAGCTGTGCTCTACAGCCTCCTTAGTCCAACTCTCTTCAACTTTATAGAGGAAAAGGAGAACTGAAGACATGTTGTGACTCACCAGAGAAACTTCACAGCTTCAAATAATGCCTGTGTGTAGGAGTTTCCTGGAACTGCAGAAATATATGCCATGAAAAGGGAGAAAGAAGAAAAGCACAGTTCCATAAGGGAAATACATAGGAAAAACTTTCCCTTGGAATGAATGGGTGCCTTACTGAATTTTCTAAGTTATCAGAGGCTTTGGCAAATGGAAAGGAAAGTCTGCAAGGAGCCTTGGAGAAGAAGAAGTCAGATCCCAGAAGTCTCAAAGATGATTCATGACTTGTACAGCCCAAAAGGGATGTCAGAAAGTGCCCACAGGGATTAGGTTGTGGGAACACTGATTCTGACAGCACTGGACTGACTCGAAGACAGACGTTTTTGCAGCGATTTAAGGCTAAGGCTAAGTGAATACACTGAAAGCTTTAAGAGCAGGGTCATGTATGATGTATTCAGGACATGGGGGAAAGGCCAAGAACAGCAAGTTTCACTTGGTTGTAATTCCACTCTATGGTCCAGGAAGAACGACTGTTTCCATATAATTTAGAAATAAAATGGTTGCTAGAGACAATATAGCTAGATGGAGGTAGTGAGATTATGTCCTACACAGGACAAACTTGAAACATGAACGAGAGAACTTAAAAATGATGCGTAACTGTGGTGGTAGAGGTGGAGGTTTATCCCTGAACAATTTTTTTTTTCAATATGTGGACATTTTTTAAGAGGAGAAGAATGATTGACTAAATTATCCAATTTCCCCTTGGTAACCCAGAGTCCCATTTCTTCAGGGCCCAGTTAAACATCAGAGGCCCTCTATGGAGTCTTTTCTGATCCACTCAATATCCAACGTCACCTGGATCTTCTGACTCCAGTCACTTTAAGAACCTGTGTCTCTAATTAAGCATTTCACACTGATGGCATTAGATCATGCATCAATTTTTGACATGGATGTAGCTCTCCCTTCCCCACCAATCAGTTGTGATGCTTTAAGAATAGAAGCTGTATCTTGCATGTCTTTTTAATTATACAGGAATAAAATAACGGCATTGCTAAAGGAGCATGGAATCTAGATCCACACAGAGCAATTCTGAAATAAAGTGCTGCCATATTGTTGCCATAATTTTGAGCAAGTGAAAAAGAGAATTAATACTTGTAGATTCCCTAATGTATGACTACATGTCTATGCCCAATATCACCTTCTAGAAATCTAGACCCTCAAGCCACTATGTCTAGGCCAAGTACAATTTCTCTGACCCCAAGCATGACCAGGAATGGTTGTCATTTGCATGTGGGATATATGATTTCAAACTGAGAGGACTCTCATAGAAGCAGCATGGTAAGGAAAAGCTAAATCACAACTCGGGAAGATTAGAAAAGCTAATTTATGTTCAAAGAACGTAGACAGGTCAGAGGGAAGGGGACCTTGGCTCAATCAAGAGGAGAGTAAGGAGAGAGCCTAAAATAATGCCCCAAATCGAACAGTTTTGTATCGGTGACTTTTTGAGTAAAAGAACAAATGAGTCCGCTACTCTGGGTGCACTGTGCTTGTGTTGTCATCTACTGGGGAGCTTCAGCTTCCTCATCTGCAAAAGAGAATGAGAAAGAGAATCTGCCTCACCAGATGGCTGTGGGTGTTGTGTGAAGTAACATAAGTAGCTGCATCCAGTAGAACCTGAGTCTCTTTCTTTTGCTTACTATCGAATAAAGCATTTATGCTCAAAACATGTTAACTGAATGTATGACTATGTGAATCAAAGAGCTAATTAATCCGTACTGGGGTTTTGGACACTGTCTCCTCTTCTGCCTTAAAATTCTTTTTCCCAGATTGTAGATTTAGGAATTGATGTATTTCCTCATTGCCTGTCAGTAACACAGAAGGTTAATTTTGTGTTCCTGCCTGCTCTGGTGATTGAAACATAGGAGAAAGTGGCAAGAGGTATCTTGAAAGAGCAGGGCCCGAAGGTTTGCCACACTCTGTCTAGTTATAATGAGTATTTCTTTGGCAAGTATTATCTGGCAGGCCATTGGTAAATGGGGGAATGATGTCAATGAAGTGTGGAAGTTGTGTTGGTTCCTGCAGTTTTTTCAATATGTGAATGTTTCTGAAGCGATCAAGGACAAGTAAAGAGAAAAATCAGAAGTAAAAATTGAAAATCTATGGAAGGGACTTTCTTTAGTGCAAGTGGTAGCTAATTTACGGGCTTCCAGAGCTGCAGGCTTTCCACTCCGTTAACCTAACAGGGAGGGACATTTGTGCAGATAAAGAAATGTGAAGATATTTCCTTCTGAATTGAAACAATGAATGAATGGAGAAAGCTACATCTTGGATCAGACATTTAATATTGATCATTGTGCTCTCAATAGAAGCAAATGACCTTCAAAGACCTACATCGCTAAGAAGGAGGCTTAACCCCCATGTTTAAAGGGACAAATATCAACTGTAATGTAGGAAGAAGCCAGTAGAAATTTGTGTATTCTGTTTCCAGTTAGAGTAGTTACTGTTTTAATTAGGGTTCTAGCTAGAGACTCATAAATTTTGTGTCATCTTCCCCTAATCTAATTTTTCCCATAAAGTTTGTGATTTTTAGTGAGCAAGTTCATAGAACATGAATTTTTGGGGGGAAATACCTAGTGTCATAGGAGAAATGTTACGAACACTGTAAGACAGACGTCAGAGGATCCCAGGGCTGGTGTTCTCTGTGGGGTTCTACCTGATTAGGATTCTGTCCAAGGACTTCTTCAATTAATGACTAGGAATGACAAGCTGAGGAACAAACCAAAGGGTCAGAGAATGTGAGACTAGATCATAAGGGCAGGAGGAATAATGAGACTAGAAATCCATGCAGAACCAATGCTGAAGATGAGGTGAGTAGAAAATTTCAGGAGCCAAGGGAATGTGAAAAAGAGGCTCAGCCAATGTTGCTGTTGTAAATCGAATTTTTTCCTCCACAATCCAAATTTATTTGTTGAAGCAGTAGCTCTTAAAGTGACTATATTTGGAGATAGAGCCTTTAATGAGCTAATTAGTGCTAAATGAAATTATAAAAGTAGGGCCCTGATCCCATAAGACTATTGGCCTTGTAAAAAGAGGAAGAAATATTAGAGACCCCTCCTCTCTGCAGCACCCAAAAGAAAGGCCACAAGAAGAGAAAATCAAACACTGCATGTTCTCACTCATAGGCGAGTGTTGAACAATGAGAACACATGGACACAGGGAGGGAAGCATCACACACTGGGGTCCGTTGGGGGAGACTAGGGGAGGGACAGGGAGGGTAGGGAGGTAGGCAAGGGATAACATGGGGAGAAATGCCAGATATGGGTGATGGGGGGATGCAGGCAGCAGAACACATTGCAACGTATGTTCCTATGCAACAATCCTGCCTTATCTGCCCATGTACCCCAGAACCTAAATTACAATTAATATATATATATATATATATATATATATATATATATATATATAAAGGCCACATGAGGACAAAAGGAGAAGGTGGTCATCTGCAAGTCAGCAAGAAGGCCTTCAACAGAAACCCATCCCAGAGGCATCATGATCTTAAACTTCTCGCCCCAAGAACACTCAGAAAATACATTTCTACTGTGTAAGCCACATAGTCGGTGGTATTCTGTTATGGCAGCCTAAGTAGATTAATACAGTATCTCTCCCAGGTTAAGTGGCATGGATTAGGTATCACATTTAATACACCCATGTAGGCTGTCCCTACAGAAGGACCTGGACACTGGGGCAATGTTCCATGGAGGGAGGAGGGGGACAAGAGATGAGTCTGATGTGACTTCTGCATCTCTGCATTCCAAGAGCTCCTGTCTTGTGAGTAAAGTGGGGCATGACATAACAAGACAGGGGCATGGGTGAGAAAGAAGAAGGAATAGGTGCTATTGGAGGGGTGCTCCTCTTTTTTTGAGACCCCATAGTGCTAAGGGGTCTCAAAAAAAGAGGAGTGCCCTTTCAGTAGCAGTGTTAATAAAGGATCTACAGAGAAAACTGCATTTAAAGGCTCTATGCCATTTTTTATAAGGCCATCAGCCTAGAAGTCAATTTTCCATGTATTTACCTAAAATATATGATTTATGCATGTACTTTTAATTCACGTTTTATTGAAGCATAATTTACATATAATAATGTGCAATGAATGTATACATCAATGGATTTTTACATGTGTATATCCTCACATAACTACCAGGCAGAAGAGATATAGAACATTTGCAGCATGTTGAAAAGTTCCTTCACAGACCCTCCCAAGGGATCTGACCTAAATCGTCAGAGACCTCAATCATTTACTATAGATTAGTTTTTAACTTCATTTTGTTTCAGATTTTTACATGATAATTTTATGTCTGTGACACTCTGTGATGTTGTCTACTGTAATAGCTTGTTCTTCATTCTAATGCAGTTTTCCATTTGTGTGTGTGTGTGTGTGTGTGAGAGAGAGAGAGAGAGAGAGAGAGAAAGAGAGAGAGAGAGAGAGACAGAGAGAGAGAGAGAGAGAGAGAGAGAGAGATCTCATTAATTCATTCCTCTGATGGAAATAGGAGTTATTTCTACTTTGGTATTATTATCAATTAAGTCACATACAAAAATTATTTGGGCAGAAATGAATATGTCTTTTGGTGAAAAACTCAGCATATTTAGATACATAAAACCAAGGAGTAGGCCAGGCATGGTGATTCATGCCTGTAATCACAGCACTTTGGGAGGCCGAGACAGGCAGATCACCTGAGGTAGGGAGTTCGAGACCAGCCTGAACAACATGGAGAAACCCGGTCTCTACAAAAATACAAAATTAGCCAGGTGTGGTGGTGCATGACTGTAATCCCAGCTACTTGGGGGGCTGAGGCAGGAGAGTTGCTTGAACCCAGGAGGCAGAGGTTGCGGTGAGCCGAGATCATGATGAGCCAAGATCATGCCATTGCACTCCAGCCTGGGCAACAAGAGTGAAACTCCATCTCAACAAAAAAGAAAAATCAAGGAGTATACACATACAGATGCAAACATATACCACCAAGGAGCTGAAATGCTAGATCCTAAGATAAATGCCTGTTTAGCTTTAGCAGATCCTGCCAATACATCTTCAAACTGAATGTACAAATGTGTAATCTCATTCTCAGTGCCTAAATATTCCAGTTGTTCCATCTCCTTACTGTTAGCACTATAATTCTAGCCATTCTAGAAGAGGTTTAAAAGGTGTTTCAAATATTGAATATTTAGCATATTTGACCCATTTCTTATGTGTTATGATAGATACTGTTTCAAGCATTTAATGGGTTCACATATTTTCCTGGTTTGCTTATGTGGAGGATATCTTCAGGCAAATTTGTCAAAAGACACGTTGGCCCTAAATAACAAAATATTCCATGGTATTAAAAGGTCATTCAAGAAGGGAAAGATCCTGAGAAGACTAAAAAAATTCTTAAAGTGACCTTCACCTGTACTTGTAGAGTACTACATTGTGATATATTTGAATTTTAGATAAATGTTGCATTATGTGAATTGATCATTTACTAGTCCTTTAATATCCAAATATACACCATCCAGGGACAAAAGCAATGTTTGTCACTTAGTAAATGTGAGTCATTCCAAAAATGTGTGTTAACTGCCTTAAAATTATTAATTTTAGGCAGAGTGGTGCACCTCTGCAAGAGGAATGAATTTCAAATGAAATTGAGAGAAAGGGGTTAAATTAAAGCACTCCAGCAAAAGGGCTTCATTTTCTGTCTTGCCTCCCAAGTGTCTCAGTAGATAAATACCAGCTGATTACCAATGAGTAGAGTTGCTCCCTGAGTGGAATTTTGAGGATTGATTAACATGTCTCCGAAAGCCAAATCAAATATCGTGGGAATGGCTTATGAAGAAAAAATTATCCTGGGCCAATTTTCCACCGATACCAAAGTTGATGTTGTCTCTCTGAAAATGGGTTTTTCTGTGGGTTGGTGTATTTAAGACACTCATACCAGTGTCCTAGCTGAGCCACACGTTCACAAAATAAGCAAATGCTGCTGAAGCCTGATTACAGACCAGGCACAAGACTAGAAGCAGGAGACACATGAAAGAGACGTGGTTCAATTTCCAACAGCTCACATTCGAGGACAGACTGTAAACCAAGCACTGTGATGTACAACTAGCATAAGTGTGTGCAGGGGAGGCTTGGAGAAGCTGGAAAAATATTTGCTCTTAGCATCAGAATCACTGTGATTTGACTCCTGCCTCTGCTACTACGTATAAGCAGAATGTCCTACAGCCAGTTATTTAACCCCTTTAAAATTTATTTTTATTTGCTTCAGGATGACGGTGATGATACTTAGAGGTGTTGCATATAAAGCACCTGGCACAGGAAAGCCATCTGATCCACAGTTGTTCATATTTTTCCATCTGGATGGGACAATCCATAGCTGGTCGTGATTTGCACGGGGTGCAGCTCCTTCCACTGTCAGGGGAGCTTCATAGCCACTAAATCCTCTGACATTTTTATTTCACCCCCAAGCTTTCCTGACTTTACAGGAAATTAGATGTGGATTCTGAAGGATGCTGTAAACACTGGACCTTCTTAGGTGGCTTTCAAAGAAGCAGGAAAATACAGGAAGTCAGAAAAAAATGAAAAAGACATAAACTTTAAGCTATTGTCAATTTCTGCTGTTGTATCAAACTGGGCTGGATTTCCTGATCGTTCATGACCCTCCCAGAAACAAGGGTTGTCTTGTAGAACAGGTATATCTGATAATGCATGCTCGTAGGAAAACAGGGCAATATGAAAACAGGGCTATATGAAAACAGGGCCTGGGGCCATAGGAAGTATCAGTTCAAAATCTGAAATCAGAATCAAAACGTGTATCTTTTCTAATTTTAGATTTAGAGCAGATAATTGTCTTCTAACCTAGTATTGTTTGGAGCTCTGTGGGGAGGCTGAATAATGCCTCCCACTTCCATCCCAAGGATGTCCATGTCCTGACCTCCGAAATCTGTGAATGCCTCAGGCTACATGGAAAAGAGAAATCAGATGCAGACAGAGTTCAGGTTGCCAATCAGCTGACCTTAAAGTAGGATTAGCCTGGATTGTATTGTATAACTAACATAATTGCAAAGGTGCTTAAAAGTAGAAGAGTGAGGTACGACAGAAAATCGGAGGGAAAGGTGCCTATGGAGGAAATACACAGAAAGATGCGGAATTGCTGACTGAAGATGTCAGAGGGCCACCAGCCAAGCTCTAGATGGTGCCTAGAAAAGAAAAAGGATTCTGCCTGAGACCCTCCAGAAAGGAATGCACTGCCGCACTGCTGGATTTATTCCTTGATTTAGCCCAGCAAGACCCATTTTATACTTCTATCTCCAGAACTGTCTATGTGGTGGCTTGTTACAGCAGCCATAGAAAACAGATATCAATTGCCACCACAGGCTGGAGCAAAATGCTATAATTTACCAGATCCTAAATTGATCTTACTTGTGAATTACTCACTGGCCTGGAAATCATATCAAAGCTTGGTCACTGGTTTTCCTAACAAGGCACTCAAACGAAAAAACCATCCCTTCATTTACTATTATTAATGGAAAAGTATTTTATCAATAACTATTATTCATTTATAAAGCATAGTTATTAGGAATAGTGAAACGTGTTATTTGTTGGGCATTTGCTGTTTGCCGAGCCCAATGTTGAATTCTTCACCAGCATTATTTCACGTAGTCCTCAAAATCACTTTCGGAGCTAGGCACATGTGTTTTCTCTGTTTTAGAGACAAGGATTCTTATATGCACATGCTCATGAGAGAAATTAGAAATGAGACACAAGTATATCCAACTTTCAATTTATGCTTACTCTCAACATTTATTTTATACTCTTTTAAAGTAATTATATATATCAATTTTCAAAATTTCTAAACCACGATATGTATAGGAAATGTTCTATCTGAAGAGTCTCTGATACTGAGGGGGAAAAAATGTACATATTCAGACCCAGGTAAATGTAACCTCAGTATAAAACATCCAAACTTTTATATGAAAAAAACAGATTATATTTATCAGGCAAGACTTACTCTAAAAATCTTTTGAAAACAAGCATCTCTCAGCGAACATAAACATATTTTTTATTCCCCAAATGTTCATTTAAACAGGAACTTTGGAGAAACTGGCATAATAATGTCTTTCTATAAATCAAGGTGTCAGCCAAAATTATATTGGTCATTGGATATGAAAATGCTTTGTAAATTGCGTCTTTTGTATATATTGGTTACTTGCTATTTTTTTTTTTCAGAAAACACTAATAGAGCACACATTTCTGTAGCCCTTGGAATGTTTAAAGATTTTCAAAGTATACACTCTCACTAATTAATTAATTAAAATCTCAAATGTGGGCTGGGCAGGCGTCTTCATAAATAAAGAATAGAGGCTGTGCATTTAGTTTCCTTTGAAAAACTCTTACCCAAAGGCAGCCATGTGCCATTACCGTGTGAAACACAGAACACTAAAGATGGATGAGACATGGATTCTTCCCCAAGGAGCTTGTCTATTGGGAACAACTAGAGCATAAATAATTCCAATATGATGAAGTAAATGATAGTATTAAATGACTTTGCCCAATGCCACACAGAGAGAATTAACCCCAATTTCCTGGCTTCTAACCCAATGTTTCTCTCTCTCTCTCTCTCTTTCCCCCCCTACACACATACACACACACACACTATCTCTCTGTCTGTCTCTCTGTCTCCCCCCTACACACACACACACACACACTATCTCTGTCTCCCCCCCATACCCATACACATACACACACAATCTCTCTGTCTGTCTCCCCTC
>CAUYQU010051416.1:0-93211 GCA_963574635.1 Cheracebus regulus | reverse complement strand
ACCAACCCAAATGCCCATAAATGATTGACTGGATAAAGAAAATGTGGCACATATACAACATGGAATAGTATGCAGCCATAAAAAGGATGAGTTCATGTCATTTGCAGGGACATGGATGAAGCTGGAAACCATCATTCTCAGCAAACTGACACAGGAACAGAAAAACAAACCCTGCATGCTCTCACTCATAAGTGGAAGTTGAACAATGAGAACACATGGACACAGGGAGGGGAACAACACGTGCTGTGGCCTGTCAGGGTGTGGGGGGACCAGGGCTGAAAGAGCAATAGGACAAATGCCATATGCAGATGACGGGTTAATTGGTGCAGCAAACAACCATGGTCCATATATACCCATGTAGCAAAGCTGCATGTTCTGCACATATATCCCAGAACTTAAAATTTTAAAAAATTGCTTGTGTACTAATAATAATGATAGGGAGAAGAAAAGGAGGAGTAGGAGGAAGAAAAATTATTTACTGTGTTTCAGGTGCTGTTTTAATTACATTCCATGTATTTTCTCGTTTAATCCTCAAAACAATGCCATGAAATTATTAGTGTTTTTAAATCTGAACACTGCACAATGGAGGGCAGGTAAGTTTAAGTATTTTGGTAAGAAATGGTTTAAGCTATGACACTAATCCATGTCATCACAGGGTGGACTGCAGTGGCTCCATCTCGGCTCACTGCAACCTCCACCTCCTGAGTTCAAGTGATTCTCCTGCCTTAGCCTCCCAAGTAGCTGTGATTATAAGCACGTGCCTCCACACCTAGGTAATTTTTGTATTTTTAGTAGAGACGGGGTTTCACCACGTTGGCCAGAATGGTCTTGATCTCCTGAACTCAGATGATCTGCCTGCCTCGGCCTCTCAGTGCTGGGATCACAAGCGTGAGACACCATGCCCAGCCGATACTGTCCTTTCAATATGCCAGTTTTGGTGGGTTGAGAAGTAAATGGTAAGTAAATAAGCTGAGAGAAGACATATGCTATTTTTGAGAATTTTCACAAGAGAATAAAATAATTTTCATGTTGAGATTTGGAGGCAGGAGGTAATATTACAGAACGTGAACATATGTATCTGCTAAGACTAAGAGGTGGTAATTCTTGTTAGTATATTTTGAAACAACAAATTTCAACTGATGATATAAAATGTTGGTGTAGGGGCTGTTGGGAGGCAGTGCAATAATGAGTGAAAATGCTCGTATAGTGGAAGTAAGGGAACATATTAGGGGTGAACCCAGTAAGTTTGTATCTGGGAAAGAGCAAACATTTAAGAGCCTTCATACATAAAGCCTTCAGGAATTTTTGTTTTTGTTTTGGTTTTGAGGGGGTTTAAGAGAAAAGAGTTTGTAATAAACCATGAGATCAAGGAGGACTACGAAATTGGTTGTATCTAAAATGCCAGTCAAATATAATATATTGGTGGGAGGAAGAGAGAATACAGCTGGTGAAATATCTCCCAAATTTCAGAGGGGCGGGACTCATTCTCATCAACCAAATTGTATCTAGGATAAGTCAATTACCTCTAAAAGAGTTAATAATTGTTTTTATGAACTATGATGTGTTCTTTCGATGTCATGTTGCATAGCAGAGGACCTTCAGGATAATAAGTGTGGAGTCACATCTGTAATCCCAGCACTTTGGGAGGCCGAGGCAGGCGGATCATGAGGTCAAGAGATCGAGACCATCCTCGTCAACATGGTGAAACCTCATCTCTACTAAAAATACAAAAATTAGCTGGGCATGGTGGCACGTGCCTGTAGTCCCAGCTACCTGGGAGGCTGATGTAGGAGAATTGCTTGAACCCAGGAGGTGGAGATTGCGGTGAGCCGAGATCACGCCATTGCACTCCAGCCTGGCGCCTGGTGACGGAGTGAGACTCTGTCTCTAAATAAATAAATAAATAAGTGTGGAGTTATTAGAATCATTTGAGATTTGTACAGACCAAAATTATGCTATCATTCCCTTCTCTGGGCTATATGAAAAAAGAAAAGAAAAAAAGAAAAAGAATATGACTCTAGCATACATCCTGTTTATTATAAAAATATCAGCATAATGACATCTATGCAGTACTTTATATTAAAAGTTGCTGAAAATTGAGTTTTTATATTTGTTGGTATGTAAGCAAAGACTAAATCAACTTTTTTTTTCCTTTGCACATGTTGTGTGTTCTCAGCTCAGTGTGAGTTACTATCAAGGATATTAAAAAAATAATAATAATATAGAGTGTGACCCTTGACTTCAAGAGGCTAACAATGTATCTGTGTTGGTGATAGGAAAAAAATATGATATAATTAGAGAATATTGAAGAGATAAACTGTGAAAGTGAATTACATATATAATAAAAGAGAAAGAATGAAAAGGTCAGTGTCAGCTAAACTAATCAAAAAAGGCTACAATAAAGTAAATGAGACTTATTCTGGGTCACGGGAAATAAGTAAGATTTAGATAAACAGAAGAAAGGTGAAAGAAAATCGCAATAGTATAATAATGGGAGCAAAGGCTTGAAGGTGTCAAAGGGTAAAGGTCTTGAAGGACAGAAACTCTCTGCAGGTAGCTTAAATCAGACCACAGTCAAAAGCAATTGCACAATTTCTGCAAAAAAGAACCAGAGGTACTGTGGCAGATATTCTGACTGCCTGCACCACTATGAGCAGAAGACTGACCAGATGGGACTGCAGAAATCAGAGATGGGGTGAATTTTTTTAAAAATAGGCAGCAAGCTACCCATTAGATTGAAAAGCAGAGCCCAGGATGGTGACAGGTTTTGAAAGAAATGGGAGGAAGGAAAAATAAGCCATGATTTGGTTTTTCAGAGTCACACTTGTACTAATGGAAAATATCTTCCAATATGAAAGATGAGAGTTTGAAGTACAAAACCCAGAGACCTTTATTTCCCAATTTGAATTTTCTCTACATTTTATAATTCAAGTCTTATTAATATGTCAAATTATTCTTTGATCTTTGATTGTATATTTAATTTCTCTGAGTTTACGTTAAAAAAGTTAGCTTTGGATAATAGCCAAATCAGCAATAAAGAATTTTACAATAAAAACTGCTTTTAAGGTGACTGACAACATTTTTAAAAGTTAAATCTACTGCTCTTATTTTTTTTACCTCGTTACTTCTCTTATAGATTAGATATGATTCATTTCTTTGAAATCTTTTACAAATATTGAATTATCCCTTTTGTATGCAGTTGGATTTTAAAATGGGTCATGACTGAATTTGTTGGTAACTTAGGGAGATATATTAAATTATATGTACTATAATTGGTGTCAAAATAAAGTCTATTAATAATTTCAAATTTTTAATATGGCCAATAGATCCCAGATAGGAATAGACAAGAATGAATGCGTGCATGACTGATTAGATTAATGAAAGAATGAATTAATGTATTAATGGATGAATAACTACAGCTCAGAAAGGAATATTTTATAAGATTTTCAAATAATCTAGTGCTAATAATAATAACAATAATAATACTGTAGGAAACCTGTAAACTTTTGTCAGTCATTTTTCTTCTCTCCAAGAGGGAGAAAACATATTATAAAAACAAAAATATAATAACCTTGTTATACTTAAAATTTTGGCCAGGCTCACTCCTGTAATCCCAGCTACTGGGGAGGCTGAGGCAGGAGAATCACTTGAACCTGGGAGGTGGAGGCTGCAGTGAGCCAAGATCACACCACTGCACTCCAGCCTGGCCATAGAGTGAGAATTTGTCCCCCCCCCCCAAAAAAAATCAACTTTTATTTTAGATGCAGGGTGTACATGTGCAGATGGTTACATGAGAATATTGTTTGAGCTGAGGTTTGGGATATGGATCCTGTCACCCAGGTCGTGAGCATAGTGCTCAATAGGAAGGTTTTAAACCCACACCCGCTCCTTCTCCTCTCTATTAGTCCACACAGTGTATTGTTCCCATGTTTATGTCCATAAACATAGTATTTATAAGTTTAGATTCCACTTACAAATGAGAATATATATATAAAGTATTTGGTTTCTGTTCCTGTGTCAAATCAGTTAGGGTTATGGCCTCCAGCTGTATTCATGTTGCTGCAAAATACACGGTTTTATTTTTTTTATGGCTGAGCAATATTTCACAGTGTAAATGTACCACATTTAAAAAATTTGTCTACCACTGATGGCCGGCTGGGTTGGTTTCATGTCTTTGCTGTTGTGAATAGCACAGTGATGAATATAAACATGCATGTGTCTTTTTTGAAGAATTGTTTATTTTTCTTCAGGTATATATCCAGCAATGGGATTGCTCCTTCGAATGGTACCTCTGTTTTAAGTTCTTTGAGAAATATGTAGACTGCTTTCCATGGTGGCTGGGCTAATTTACATTCCCACCGACAGTGTATAAGCATTCTCTTTTCTCCACAGACTCAAAGCATCTGTTGTTTTTTGACTTTTTGATAATAGCCATTCTGACTGATGGTATCTCATTGTGGTTTTGATTTGCATTTCTCTGATGATTAGCAATGCTAAGAATTTCTTCATATGTTTGTTAGCCACTCGAATGCTTTCTTTTGAGAAGTGTTTGTCCATGTCATTTGCCTACTTTTTAACAGGGCTGTTTGGTTTTTCTTGCTGATTTCTTTAAATTTCCCATAGATTCTGGATATTAGTCCCTTGTCAGATGCATAATTTGCTAATACCGTCTCCCATTCTCTAGGTTCTATGCTCTGTTGAAAGTTTCCTTTGCTGTGCAGAAGCTACTAAGTTTAATTAGTTTCCTGTACTAAGAAATTCTTACATTGAAATAAAGAAATACTGGAGACTGGGTAATTTATAAAGAAAAGAGGTTTAAATAGCTCACAGTTCTGCAGGCTGTATAGGAAGCATGGTGCTGGCATCTCCTCAGCTTCTGGAAAAGAGTTAAAACGCTTATAATCATGACAGAAGGTGATGGAGGAGCAGGCATGTTACATGGCCAGAGCAGAAGAAAGAGAGAGAGAGTGGAAGTGGAGGTGCCATACACTTTTACATGAACAGATCTCATAAGAACTCTATTATGAAGATGGCACCATGTCATGAGGGATCTGCCACCATGATCTAAATGCTTCCCACTAGGCCCCACCTCCCGCATTGGAGATTACAATTCAACAGGAGATTTGGGCGGGGACAAATATTCGAACTATGTTAGTCTCACTTGCCTATTTTTGTTTTTGTTGCAATTGCTTTTGGAGACTTGGCCAAAAATTCTTTGCCAAGGCTGACATCAAGAAAGATATTTCCTAGGTTATTTTCCAGGATTTTTACAGTTTATAGTACTACATTTAAATCTTCAATCCATTTTGAGTTAATTTTTTTGTATGGCAAAAGATAGAGGTCTAGCTTCAATCTTCTGCATGTGGCTAGCCTAACATCCCAGCACTATTTATTGAAAAGGGAGTTTTTTCTCCATTACTTGTTATTGGCAGCCTTGTTGAAGATCAGATGGTTGCAGGTAGGTGGCTTTATTTTTAAGTTTTCTATTCTGATCCCTTGGTCTATGTGTATGTTTTAGTACCAGCACCAAACTATTTTGTTACTGTGGCTTTATAGTATAATTTGAAGTCGGGTAGTTTGATGCCTCTGGTTTCCCTCTTTGTGTTTAGGATTCCACTGGCTATTCATAAGGACTCTCTTTTGAATTTTAGATGTTTTTTTCCTAATTCTGTGAATAATGATATCGCTATTTCAATAGGAAAACACTGAATCTGTACATTTCTTTGGGAAGTATGGCCATTTATATAATATTGATTCTTTCAATTCATGAGCTTGGAATGCCTTTCCATTTGTATTGTCTCTGATTTCATTCAACTGCATTTTGTAGCTCTCCTTATAGAGATCTTCCTTGGTTAGTTGTATTCCTAAGTATTTCATTTCTTTTGTGGCTATTGTAAGTGAGATTCTGTTTTTGATTTTACTGTTAGTCTGGATGTTGCTGATGTATAGAAATGTTTTGAATTTTTGTACAATCACTTTTATATTCTGAAACTTTACTGAAGTCATTTATCCTCCTGTTAGGGTTTGCCAGTGTATTCTGGATTTTCTGGGTATAGAATCATATTATCAGCAAAAATAGATATTTTCTTCTTCTTTTACTATTTGAATGTCTTTAATTTTTTTCTCTTGCTTGATTCCTCTGGCTAGGACTTCCTATGTTGTATAGAAGTGGTGAGAGTAGGTATCCTTGTCTCATTCCAATTCTCAAGAAGAATAGTTTGAGCTTTTGCCCATTAAGTATGATGTTGGCTGTTTATCTGTCATATATGGCTCATATTATTTTAACATATGTTCCTTCAATGCCTAGTCTATACAGAGTTTTCATCATGAAGTGATGTTGAATTTTATTGATTTTTCTGCTTCTATTGAGATGATCACATGGTTTTTGCTTTTCATTCTATTTATGTGGTGAATCACATTTATTGATGTGTAAACTGAACCAGCCTTGCATCCCAAGAACAAAGCTTACTTGATTGTTGTGTATTAACTTTTCCATGTGATGCTGGTTTTAGTTTGCTAATATTTTGTTGAGGAATTTACATCTGTGTTCATGGGGGATATGGACCTAAAGTTTTTGTGTTGTTGTTGTGTCTCCACTAGGTTTTGATATGCTGATGCTGGCTTCATAGAATTAGTTAGGGAGAAGCCTCTCTTCCTTGATTTGTTTTTTTTTTGCAATAGTTTCAGCAGTATTTGTATCAATTCTTCTTTGTAAGTCTGGTAGAATTAGGCTGTGAATTCATCTAGTCCAGGGCTTTTGTGGTTGGTGGTTTACTTATTATAGATTCAATTTCAGAAGCTTTTTAAAAATTGTATTTTTCCTTATGTTATTGGGATACAGGTTGTGTTTGATTACACTTGTACCTTATTTAGTGGTGAGTTTTGAGATTTTGGTCCACCCATCATTTGAACAGTATACACTGCACCTTCTTTGTAGCCCTTTATCCCTTGCTTCCCCCACCATTCCCTTCAAGTCTCCAAAGTCTATTGTATCATTTTCATGCCTTTGCATCCTCATAGCTTAGCTCTAACATATCAGTGGGAACATACAATATTTGGTTTTCCATTCCTGAGTTACATCACTAAGAGTAATAGTCTCCAATCTTATCTAGGTCACTGTGAATGCTCTTTTTCATTCCTTTTTATGACTGAGTAGTATTCCATCATACACATACACATAAACATACACACACACACAAATATATATATTATATATATATATATATATATATAATCACAGTTCTTTATCCACTCATTGATTGATGGGCATTTTGATTGGTTCCACAATTTTGCAATTACAAATTGTTCCGCTATAAACATTTATGTGCAAGTATCTTTTTAATATAATGACTTCTTTTCCTCTGGGTAGATACCCAGTAGTGATATTGCTGGATCAAATGGTAGTTCTATTTTTAGTTTTTTAAGAAATCTCCACACTGTTTTCCATAGTGTTATACCAGTTTACATTCCCACCAGCGGTGTAGAAGTGTTCCCTGATTACCACATCCATGTCAACATCTAGTGTTTTTTGATTTTTTGGTTATGGCCATTCCTGCAGGAGTAAGGTGATATTGCATTTTAGTTTCGATTTGCATTTCCCTGATCATTAGTGATGTTGAGCATTTTTTATATGACTGTTGGCCATTTGTATATCTTCTTTTGAGAATTTTCTATTCATGTCCTTAGCCTACTTTTTGATGGGATGGTTTGTTTTCATCTTGATTTTTGACTTTGTTGTAGATAATGGACGTTAGTCCTTTTTCAGATGTATAGATTGTGAAGATTTTCTCCCATTCAGTGGATTGTCTGTTTACTCTGCTGACTGTTCCTTTTGCTGTGCGAAAGCTCATTAGTTTAATTAAGGCTCAATTATTTATCTTTGTTTTTATTGATTTGCTTTTGAGTTCTTGGTCATTAAATCCTTGCCTAAGCCAATGTCTAAAATGATTTTTCCAATATTATATTCTAGACATTTTATAATTTAAGCTTAATCCACCTTGAGTTGATTTTTGGATAAGGTTAAAGATGAGCATATGATTTCATTCTCCTACATGTGGCTAACAAATTATCTCAGCACCATTTGTTGAAAAGGGTATCCTTTCCCCACTTTATGTTTTTGTTTGCTTTGCAAAAGGTCAGTTAGTTATAAATATTTGGGTTTATTTCTGGGTTCTCTATTCTGTCCCATTGGTCTATGTGCCTATTTTTATACTGGTATCATGCTGTTTTGGTGACTATGGTCTTGTAGTATAGTTTGAAATTAGATAGTGTGATACCTCCTGATTTTTTCTTTTTGTTTCGCCTTGCTTTGGCTATGGGCTCTTTTTTGGTTTCCTATGAATTTAAGAATTCTTTTTTCTAATTCTGTGAAGAATTATGGTGGTATTTTGATGGGGACTGTATTGAATCTGCAGATTGCTTTTGGCAGTATGGTCATTTTCACAATATTGATTCTACTCATCCATGAGCATGGGATATGTTTCCATTTGTGTTGTCTATGATTTCTTTCAGTAGTGTTTTGTAGTTTTCCTTGTAGAGGTTTTTTGCCTCTCTGGTTAGGTATATTCTTCAGGTTTTTTTTTTTTTTTTTTTCCAGCTATTATAAAGGGGTCGAGTTCTTGGTTTCATTCTCTACTTGGTTGCTGTTAGTGAATACAATAGCTACTGATTTGTGTACGTTATTCTTGTATCTGGAAACTTGGCTCAATTCTTTTATCAGTTCTAGGAGCTTTCTAGAGACTTTAGGATTTTCAAGATAAACAATCATATCATCAACAAACAGTGATAGTTTGATTTGTCTTTACTAATTTGGATGCTCTTTTTTTTCTTTCTCTTGTCTGATTGCTCTGGCTAGGACTTCTGGTACTATGTTGAACAGGAGTGGTGAGAGTGGGCATCCTTGTTCTATTCTGGTTCTCAGAGGGAATAATTTCAATTTTTTTGCATTGAGTATTATGTTGGCTATGGGTTTGTCATAGATTGATGGCTTTTATTCCATTGAGGTTTATTCATTATATGCGGACTTTGCTGAGAGTTTTAATCATAAAGAGATGCTGGATTTTATTGATTGCTTTTTCTGCATCTGTTGAGATGATTATGTGATTTTTATTTTTAACTCTGTTTATGTGGTATATCGTATTTATTGACTTGCGTGTGTCAAACCATTCTTGCATCCCTTGTATGAAACCCACTTGATCTTGGTGGATTACCTTTTGGATGTGTTGTTGGATTTGAATAGCTAATATTTTGTTAAGAATTTTAGCATCTATGTTCATCAGGGTTATCACTCTATAATTTCCTTTTTGGGATATGTTCTTTCGTGGTTTTGGTATTAGGGCAACACTTGCTTCACATAATGAATTAGGGAGGATTCCCTCTTTACCTTGTGGAATAGTGTCAATACAATTGGTACCAATTCTTTAAATGTCTGGTAGAATTCTGCTATGAATCCATCTGCTCCAAGATTTTTTTTTTGTTGGTAATTTTTAAATTACCATTTCAATCTCATTGCTTGTTATTGCACATGAAACTTACTGCAAGATAGTCTGTATAATAGGCCACAAAATGAGCCTCAATAAATTTAAGAATATTGAGATGATATCAAGCACTCTCTCAGACCACTGTGGACTAAAACTGAAAATCCACTTTAACAGGAAATTTCAAAGCCATGCAAATATATAGAAATTAAATAACCTGCTCCTGAATGATCACTGGGTCAAAAACAAAATCAAGACAGAAATTTAAAAATTCTTTGAACTGAACAACAATAATAACACAACCTATTAAAAACTCTGGGATACAGCAAAAGTGGTGCTAAGAGGAAAGTTTATAGCCCTAAACACCTGCATCAAAAAGACTAAAAGAGCACAAACTGATATTATAAAATCCAAACTCAAGGAACTAGAGAAACAAGAACAAACCAAACCCAAACCCAACCAAAGAAACAAAATAACCAAGATCAGAGCAGAACTAAATGAAATAAAAAGATAAATGAAACAAAAAGCTGACTATTTAAAAAGTTAAAAGAAATTGGCAGACCATTCGCAAGAGTAACTAAGGAACAAAGAGAGAAATCCAAATAATCTCAGTTAGAAAAGAAACAGGAGATATTACATCTGACTCCACAGAAATACAAAAGAGTATTAAAGGCAACTATAAACACCTTTATGTGTATAAACTAGAAAACTAGAAGAGGTGGATAAATTCCTGGAAAAATACAACTGCTATCTTAAATCAAGAAAAATTAGATATCCAGAACAGACCAATAATAATTTCAGAAGTAAACATAGATCTATTCACAATTTCAATCTCTTCCTGATTCAGTCTTCAAAGATTGTTTGCTTTCAATCATTTATCAATTTCTTTTATATCTTCTAATTTGTGTGGACAGAGTTGTTCATTGCAGTCTCTGAGGATCTTTTGTATTTCTTTGGGAACAATTGTAATATAGCCTTTGTCATTTCTGATTTTTCTTATTTGGATATTTTCACTTTTTGTTAGTTAAGCAGTGCTCTATCATCTTATTTACTTCTTCTGAGAACAAAACCTTGATTTCATTGACCTTATTTTTGCATCTCAATGTTATGAAGTTTATTCTCTAATTTTAGTTATTTGTTTTCTTCCACTACCTTTAGAATTGGTAAGTTATTTCTTTTCTAGTTCCTTTTTGTGCAAAGTTAGATTGTTAATTTGAGATCTTTGTAACTTCTTAATGAAGACATTTACAGCTAATAAATTTTCCTCTTAAGATTGTTTTTGGCTGCATCCCAGAGATTTTGGTAAGTTTTGTCCCTGTTTTAATTATTTCAAAGAATGTTTTGATTTTTGACTTAATTTTGATATTTACAGAAGACTTATTCTGGATTAAGCTGTTTGATTTCTAAAACTACAGTTTTGGCAAATATTCTTGGTATTAAATTTATTTTTATTGTCCTGTGGTCTGAGAGTGTGTTTGGCATAATTTCATTTATATGAAAATTTACTTTGGCTTGCTTTATGACTGAGCATATGATTGATCTTCAAATGTGTTCTGTGTGCAGATGAGAAGAATGTATATTCTGTGGTTATGGGTTGGAATGTTCTATAGACGTCTATTAGGTCCAGTTGGTGAAGTGTCAAATTTAAGTTCAGAATTTCTTTGTTAGTTTTTTGCCTTGATGATCTGTCTAGTACTGTAAGTGGGCTGTTGTATTCTCTGACTCTTATTGTGTGGTTGTTGAAGTCGTCTCGATGACCAAGAAGGACTTGTTTTGTGAATCTAGCTGCTCCAATGTGGGGTACATATGTATTTAGGACAGTTAAGGCATCTTGTTGGATTGTTGAACTAAAATTTTTATTATTATTTATTACCCTTCTTTGTCTTATTTATTTATTAATTTTTACTATTGCTGGGATAGTAAATCCTGCTCTTTTCTGCTTTTCATTTGTGTGATACCTCTTTTTTCACCCCTTTGCTGTGAACCTTGAGAGTCTTTAAATGTTAGCTGAATTTCTTGTAGAAAGCAGATGATTGGATCCTTTTAAAAATCCATTTTCCCAATCTAAATCTTTTAAGTGGAATATTTTGGCTGTTTACATACAAGGTTATTATTGATATATGAGGTTTTTATTTTCCATCATAGTACTGTCAGCTAGTTGCTTTGTAATCTCAACTTTGTAATTGCATTATCAGATCTCTGAACATTCTATTTATGTGTGTTTTCTTTTTCATATTTAGAATTCCTTGGAACATTTGTTTTAGGATCAGCTCGATGGTGACAAATGTTTGCATGTCTGAGAATTACTATTTCTCCTTTGTCTATGAGACTTAGTTTGACAGGATATGAAATTCTTGGTTTGATTTTTTTTTTTATTAAGAAGATTAAAATTGGCCCTCAATCTCTTCTGGCTTTTAAAGATTCTGCTGAAAATTTCACTCTTCATTTGATGGGATTCCCTTCACAGGTGATTTGACCCTTTTCTTTATCTGCCTTTAAGAATTTTTATTTAGCATTTTCCTTGGATAGTGTATTAATCCATTTTACTTTGCCAAAAAGGAATACCTGAGACTGGATAATTTATTTTCAAAAATTGATTTGTTTGGCTTATGGTTTTGTAGCTGTACCAGCATGACAACAGCATCTGCTCAGCTTCTGGTGAAGCCTCAGGAAGCTTTTAATGATGGCTGAAGGGTTTCTTGTTGCTGTGCAATTGAGGTTGTCAAAAATATCCGTCTGGTGGCTACCATTGAAATGGGCTCAGAGAAGAACCACTTCCCTCTGTCCAGAGCAGACAGCTGTAGCTTGTTTGCCCGCCATTGCTGGAATGCTGCCACTCTGTTTAAGGAGGAAGAGATGGGCCCTGTTTGTGTGCATTCCCGGGTGGTATGGCTTACTTACCACAGGGTGCAGCCATTGCAAAACGCACTAGAGAAGCTGACACCAAATGTGCACCACGCACGAGACTGCAGCTGGGAAACCCCCTGTTGTGTTAACAACAGTGGACAGAATGAGTGGGAAATCCCCTTGCTGTCTATTTGTTTTCCTGGCCACGGGTGTTTCCCTCCTTTAGTAATTGGCACCATGCCTGCATTTCTTCTGTCCCAAGGCTACATTTTTCCCTCTCCTAGGGTTGCATTTAGAAGGCTGCATTTTCCCCTCTCCTGGGGGTGTGTCATGCTGAGGGCTAAATCTGTGGAGAACCCAGGGACCTGTCTGTCCCTATAGTTTCCAAAGTCAAAACAGGTTCCAGGGTATGTTTGCAGGGTTATGTAACTTATGTTGGTGCAGTGACACGAGAGCTGAGGTTCCCCAAGGAGGGCAGTGACCCACAAAGGGTGCACAATGAATATGGCACTTGCTGTCTCAGTTTGAGCCTGAGAGGAGTGCAGGTGTACTAGCACAAACTGACCACTCAGTACTCTGACCCCTAGAAGCTCCCAAATTGCCTCGACAGTGTTGCCTGGTGTTGCAAAGGCATAAGGCCTCTGCGAAATTGTCAGAGGCCTTATGCCCTTGCCAAAGGTTTAGAGAAGGTTTAGGTGGAGGGAACAGAGAAGGACCCCCCAACTAAACCTTCTGTGGGACTGTGAGCTCCTGAAGAGTCAGTCCTTGCCAGAGGCTTGCTGCTTACTTCTTCTGTGTTCCCGCTTCTTCCTGTGGGCTCTCTGACAGGTCCTGGCTCTATTTCCACAGGTTTCCATTTGAATCATGACTATTCACCTGTAATTTTCATCTTCTTTCTAGGGAAAAATGCCATCTAATATCTGTAATGAGCCATCTTGAGTGGCTCAGTCTCAATTCAAATATATAAAATGTCGCTTTGGCTTCACAGAGTAGAATAAATTTTAGGAAGATAAAAACGGATGCAGCAAAATTAACTAGAAAAATTTGCCATGATCTTAAATGGAAAGAATTATAGCATGCCCTAGAATAATGGCAGTGGGGATGGTAAATATCTCAAGAAATATTTAGGAAATAGAATGACTAGAATTGGGTAATTAATTGGAAGCAATAGTTTCCTTGGATAACTAGGTTTGATAATTTACTTAAATTGCAAATGCAGGCAGATGAGTAAGTTAGTGGGAGGAATTAGTGAGTTCAGTTTGTGATGTGTTAACTTTGAGGTTTATGGGGCCATCCAGTAATCAGTAATCATTTAAATATAATTCATTAAATATGACTAGAATAAAGTATAAGAAAGACATCTGATAGCCACTAATGTTTAAGAGAAATGCAGAAGATGAAAAGCCTGCAAAAGAATCTAAGAAAAGGTAACCAGATAGGTCAAAGGAAACCAGAAAAAAAAGCAACGCCGAAGTTGGGGAAAAATGGCATTCCTAGGAATCAATAGTCAATAACATCAGCTGCTTAAAAGAAGGATACGGTGAATAAAGAATTGCTATGAATTAAGAAGAGGGGGTCCTCGGTGCCTTTAGTGCACTTTGCATTGAGTAAGAATTGAGGAACAAGAGAGAGAATGCTTGCTTTTATTTGAAGACATTTGGTTCTTGAAAGTAGAGCTGTACCACTGAAGAACAATAAAGGGTCTAGAGAGAATATTTTATTTTTAAATGAGATAAGTTTGTGATACTTAAATGTTAATGGATACTCTCATGGAAAAGGAGAGTGGTTGAATATAAAGGAAAGAAATTAAGGAAAGAGCAAAATTCACAAGTAGAAATATTATAGTTGTTGTAGTTTTATCGTACTAGCTCATATAATTGGTTAAAGTGCCTCTAAGGAGGTAACCTCTTAAGCATCAATTATTTACTTCATTTAGACAGAAGTTGCTTAGCAAACTTTGACTTAAGCCACAAACAGTGGCAATATTTTTGGCCTTTTGTTGCAGGTTGAAATATGATTAAATGATTTCAAGACTATTCTCTCTTGTAGGCCAGACTTCAATTTATTTTCACTGAAATATGTGTTTAGAATAGTTCTTTTACAGAAACATTTATAAAAAATTCAGGAGCGTGGAATAAAAATTATTTGTGAATTCCTATTTCTGGTTATAGTATCAGAATAAAGTCTATTTAGAATCATAGGATAGTTTCTGAGAAAACAATGATCTAATGGACCAAGATTTCTTAAAAAAGGCAGTTATGAAGCATTGAAGTTCTTAGATTTAATGATTTTTCCCTGAAGCCATTAACCAAAATTTTAAGCTTTGTGAGGCCAACAGAAAGCGAAGTAAATAGCCTAGAATTTTTTTTGTTGTTGGTTATTATGATTATTCATTTACTTTAGTAGCCTCAGACTGCTAAGGGGATAAATATTGGAGTTCAAGACCTACCAAAGTGAAGTTGCTCTAGTAAAAAGTCCAGACTTCCAAATGAGAAAGCTTAATTGAAGGAAAACATAATATAGTTTGAAATTTACAGATTCAGAAACACTACCTCCATTCAGCTCACACACTGTTTGAATTGAGGGGATCTTCTTCATTTAGCTTTCAACCAGAGGATAAGGAAACTCTTCCCAAAAGGGAAATAATGTCATTGAAGCCTAAAAATGTTTCAAGAATTTTTCCATAAAAAATTTCAATGATAAATAAAAGTTTTATTTAAAAATATTATAAGACATATTAAAAACGGAGGAGAGATAATTAAAATCAAGTAGTCAGATGGTAGATGTAAACACAATCAGCAATTACTTTAAATCTAATAACTTGAAAACTCCAATTAAAGGGAAAAATTGTCAGACTTTATTAAAACAAGAAGTTGTGTATTTCTTATAATAGAACACTTTAAATATAAGAGAACAGAAAAGTTGGTATTAAAAGACATAAAAATATATGCAGTCAACACACCAGCCAAAAGATAACTTATATGGCTCTACAAATGTTAGAGAAAATTGACTTTATGTCAGAAACATTAAAAACAACAGATATTCAAAAATAGGTAAGTTCTCAAGTAAGATATAACAAATATAAATGAGTAGACACATAAGAGTTTCAAAATATATATGCAAAAATTATCACAGCTAAAAAGAGGTAGCCCAATTCACAATCTTAGTGAAAGTTTAAAATAAATTCTCATTATCTGGTGAAAATAGACAAAAAATCTGTAGGAATATAGCAAGTCTGAAAAGCACCATTAAGAAATGAATAAAATAACAATAAAACACGATATATAGAAAATAGAACTAAATCCTCTAGTTGTCATGTCACATTTACTATATAGTAAACCATCATAAACCAAAAATCAATAAATATCTTTTTTAAAAATTTAACTTTTATTTTAAGTTCAGGATTACATGTGCAAGTTTGTTATACAGGTAAATTTTGTCTTGAGGGGTTGTTGTGCCAGTTATTTCATAACCCAGGTACTAAGCCTAGTGCCCATTAGTTTTTTTTCCTGTTCCTCTCCCTCCTTCTACCCTCCACCCTCTGATAAGCCTCAGTGCCTGTTATTCTTCTCTCTATGTCCATGTGTTCTCATCATTTACCTTCTTATAAAGTGAGAACATGTGGAATTTGGTCTTCTGGTCCTGAGTTAGTTTGCTAAGGATAATGGCCTCCAGCTCCATCCATGTTCCTGCAAAGGACATAATCTCATTCCTTTTTAATGACCGCATAGTACTCTATAGTGTATATGTACCACATTTTCTTTATTCAGTCCACCATTGATGGGCATTTAGTTTGATTCCATGTCTTTGCTATTGTGAATAGTGCTCCAATGAACATATATGTGGATGTGTATTTATGACAGAACAGTTTATATTCCTTTGGGTCTATACCTAGTAAAGCGTTGCTGGGTCAAATGGTATTTCTGTTTTAGATCTTTGCAGCCACAGTGGCTGAAAAGATTTGCATTTTCACAACAGTGTATAAATGCTACTTTTTCTCCACAACGTCACCAGTATCTGTTATTTTTTTACGTTTTAGTAAAAGCCATTCTGATTGGTGTAAGATGGTATCTCAATGTGGTTTTGATTTGTATTTCTCTAATGGTCAGTGATGTTGAGATTTTTTCATACGATTGTTGGCTCCATGTATGTCTTCATTTGGAAAGAGTCTGTACAGATCCTTTGCTCACTTTTTAATGTGGTTGCTTTTTTTTTTTTTCTTGTAAATCTGTTTAAGTTCCTTACAGATGCTGGATATTAGACATTTGTCAGGTGCATAGTTTGCAAAAATGTTCTCCCATTCTGTAGGCTGTTTATTCCATTGATAGTTTCTTTTGTTGTATAGAAGTTCTTTAGTTTAATTAGATCCAATTTGTCAATTGTTGCTTTTGTTGCAATTGCTTTGGCATCTTTGTGATGAAATTTTTGCCTGGTTCCTATGTCCAGAATGGTATTACCTAGGATTCTTTCCAGAGTTTTTACAATTTTGAGTTTTACATTTAAGTCTTTAATTCATCTTGAGTTGATTTTACTATATAGTGTACGAAATAGGTCTAGTTTCAATATTCTGTACATGTCTGGCTATTTATCCCAATATCATTTATTGAATAGGAAGTCTTTTCCCCATTGCTTGTTTTTGTCAGCTTTGTCAAAGATCAGAGAGTTGTAGGTGTACTGCCTTATTTCTGGGTTCTCTACGTACCCATATCATGCTGTTTTGGTTACTGTAGTCCTGTAGTAAAGTTTGAAGTCGGGTAGAGTGATGCCACTAGTTTTGCTATATTTTTGCTTAGGAATGGCTTGGCTATTTTGGTGCTTTTTAGTTTCATATGAATTTTAATTTCTGTGAAGAATGTCATCGGTAGTTTAGTAGCAATACCATTGAATCTAAAAATTGCTTTAGGCAGTATTGCCATTTTAATGATATTGAAGAATAAATAAATTTTATAGTATTGAATCAATTAAGAATTATACTCTCTTACTGCATATAATTAATATGTATATAAAAATCATCAATAAAATCTCCAAATATTTTGAAATTAAATAGTAATTTATTTAAATAACTCATAGATTAGAAAATGAATCACAATTAAAATCAGAAATTTTTTAAATTGAAAAATATAAAATGAACCATCCAAAAGGTAGTGTAAAATTTAGAATCTCAATTTGTATATTAGTGATGACTGAAAAATTATGTCTACATCTCAATAATAAAAATGCATACCAGTCTCTATTAATCACAGGTTAAATTAAAGAGAAATTAAATATAATGGCAGAAATTGACTACAAGAAAACAATAGTACAATAAAAAATAATGATAAAGGATAGTTATTTGAAACTTCTATTAACATTTATAAAGAAAAAATTGAGTGATATCTGAATTTACTAATATTCGCAATTGAGATTTGATATCACAATGGTGCCTTCAAATATAAAATAGTAATAAAGAATGTTAAAGTAACTTTTGTAATGATATAGAAAATCCAAATAGTCCTACATCTGTTAAAGAGATTGAATCTGAAATAAAATCTTACCATGTAAATATCTAGATGGCCTTCAGAGTAAATTCTTCTAAACATTTGGGGAAGAAATAAGAAATAACATAAATTGTTCCAGAAGAAAACAAAGGGAGGGGGGCACCTCCAAACTCATTACATAAATCCAGCATAACTTTGCTACCAAAACCTTACTAATAGGAAATGAAAATTATATAGTAGTTCCTGACATCATTATAGGTAATATAAACAAGTAGAATTCAGAGATATTCAAAGAACATTTATACATAATTCCCAAACCAACATTATTCTTGTAATGCAAATGTGGTTTAATATGTGGAAACCAATGAATGTAATTAACTGAATCAATAAATAAAATGAAAAAATTAAATAATCTCATAAATGTGGATACATATGTCATAAAAATATAAGAGAAACTCATACAATATGTATCTTTTGAGTTACATACTCATACAATATGTAACTTTTTATTCTGATAACGAATATCTTAAGTAATTATACAGAAAATGTGCTATTTTATCATGAATTTCACATTGAAATTGGCATTGAGATAAGTTTGCTCACTATTCACTTCTATTTAGCGTATTTTTTGGGAAATCCAGCAACAAAAAAGAGTAAAGAAGATGAAATTATAATTGCATCTCTTTTCAGATGACATAGTTATATACTTAGAAATTCTCAAATAATCAATAGACTACTAAAATTTAGAAGCAAATTTTAAACAATTGATAGATTCAAATTTATATAAATATCCCATTCAAGAATTCTATCAGAAAATATACAAATTACTAATAAACATCAAGAAATACCTAAATAAGCAGAGGCTATATTAAATTTATGAATTGGGTGATTTTGTTTTCATAAGATGCTAGCACTCTTCATAATGTTGGGACAATTGAATATACATATATAAAAATTGAGTTTTGATTTATCATACACAAAAATTAAATCTAGATGGATTCTATATCTAATTGTAAAAGGTGAAACAGTAAAACCTTATATGGGAGTATATTTATGATATTAGAATAGCCAAAGATATTTAGAATATTTAGAATATTCTAAATATTTAGAATATTTAGAATAGCCAAAGATAATTTAAAATAAGGCGTATAAGGAATTAAACATAAAGGAAAGACTGATACATTGCAATTAATTAAAATTCGTAATATTATTAAAAGTCATCAAAATGAGATTTGAAATTCAGGCCAGACTGGGAGAAGGCATTTGTAGCATAATTTATCTAAGTATTATTATGTGAAATATACAAAGAACTTCTAAAGTTCAATAAAACAGATAACAGCCCAAAAGAAAAAAGGAATAAAATAATTCAACTGATACTTCATAAAAATATTAATTCTAATGATCAATAAATGTATCGCCAGGTGTTCACCATTATTAATAATTATGGAAATAGACATAAAATCACAATTAGATGTTACTACCCTCATTAGAACACCTAATTATAAACCGTACAAAAGTATTAAGTATTGGCAAAGACATAAACAATGGAATCTTGCATATTTGTGTTGTGGTTTATCACTGTGAGCATAATGTACTCCAATTATTTTGGGAAATTGAATTAATTTATAAAGCTGAATGTACATTAGCCTATGAAAATTTTATAAGTATGTGCGTGCATGTGTGTGTGTGTGTATGTGTGTGTGTGTGTCTGTGTGTCTGTGTGCATATACTTTTACAAGGTTGTATACACCTTTGAGTGCTGGTAACATCCTTGGTTCTGATACTAGTTATTCTCACCAAAGTATACAAGTTAGAGCTTCTACATTTTTCTTTATTATTTATGTATTATTTTTCTAGGGCTGCCATGACAAATTACTCCAAACTAGATAACTTAAATAAAATAAATTTATTATCTTACAGGTCAGAGGGTCAGAAGTCTAAAATCAAGGATTCTGCAGGGTTAGCCCATTCTGGAGGCTCTCAGGTAGAATCTGTTAAATGCCTCTCTCCCTGGAGTCTAGGGACAGCCAGCAATTCTTGGCGTTCCTTGGCTTATAGATGAATATCTTCAATCTCTGACTCTCTCTTCACATGTCCACTTGTCTACATGTTATTTTCCATTTCTTATAAGAACACTCTTACAGGACTTGAAGCCCATTTAATCCAATATGAGCTCATCTTGATCCTTTATTATATTCGCAGAAAAAATATTAAAAATAATGTCACATTCTGTGATTTGGGGTGGATATAAATTTTGGGGGGATATTATCAACTTGTAAGACATTTCAATAAGCTGTTTGCAAACAAAATACATATTCTTAAAATCACATATAGTATTAGGTTAATCAAGTGATTAATGCTTATTCTTGGTGGTGCATAAGTTTTAGCTAAGTTTGTTCTACAGGAAAAGAGAATTGACCCAGGATTCTTCTTTATCACCAGTAAAAATAATAAATTAGCACATATTTTATAACAATACAAGTATATTTATGTGTATACATATGTATATTTGTAATAATATATGTATATTTTATAACAATAGAAATATGTTTGTGTGTATATATAAAATACGTATGCATATTTCTATTGCATTGGAGTGATTTTTATCATCTGTGCTACATATTGCTTATTTTCCCTTGACTTTGATAAAATAGATTAAAAATTTTAATTTGACAAAATGGAAAACCAAAGCAAAATGTATTTTGTGTATGTTGATTTAAAAAAATAACTATATTTCTAAGCTTAAAATCAGTGACTGTATAATAAATTGATGTCATTATACTTTTAATAATTTTATACATTAATTTACTATGGAACTGTAATAATGTTGAAATTTGAAAACCAAAAACATTTCACTTCTTATGTTGGTACATAATTTAAAACTTTACCCCAAACACATTTTGAATTAAAGACACTAATTACATAAAAGTATAATTATGGCTTTCTCACTTATAAAAACTGATTTTTTACACTCTAAAGATGGTTTTGGATTTAGTTTTCACCTTTCCAAAAACCAATTCCTTTCTTATTTTACATGCAATATGTTCATTATGATTTTTTATATGGCATATTGAAATAAAGAATTCTATCTTTGCATAATCCATACAGCTTTTTAAACTAAATCTCAATTTCCAAATTAAGAAATGCGTGCTTTAGCATTGCCTGTTTATATGCATACCAAAATGCTTATCTTGGTTTTATGATGTTGTTTGTAAGCTCTGGAGATACTAATGCTAATTTCATCTTTGTTACATTCTTGGATAATCTGTTCTGAGGCTTTGTGTATTGCTGACATACAATGTTCAGATTTTATTTTTCCTTAGTGGACCTGTTGTTTAGTCTTGCTGTTGCTAAAGCTTGTTATCATTTATCCTGCTCATTCAGCTGCAAGTTTCAATCCCTGTCCATCATACTCTCTAATGCCCAATGTCGGTACTTTCCGGAAACTTTTTGTTTTTGTTTATTGGTATAAGCTCTTTTTCCCCTTTGGGAAGATAATAGTTGGTCTTATGGTAAGAATTATTTAAAGCTCTTTTCTCATTTTGAAAATATAATATAGTTTAGCCTTTATATATACAGGGGAAAAGAATGTAATGGTATTTTTCAGTAATGATATTCTTAACATGGGGAAGTAATTAGAGAAAACTGTTGGAAAACAAGCCTAGTCAATGTAGAGGTACAGTAATATATTAAATAAAATCAGCACAGCCAATATAAAATAGGTGTTACAAAACAGAACATTAGCCTTTCAAATAGTCTAGGAGCGTTATTAAACAGAGAATGATCTCAGAAAATCAACACTCCCAGTGATATGAGGATCAGTTAATAAAGGTAAATGAAATAGGACTGTAGACTTTCTATCATCCTAAAACATATGGATTAACAAATATTATTTGTTAAAACAACATGCTTCAGATAGATAAAAATCTTCCATTCTTCACCATGTATATGTAATGCAATAAGAAAAAAAGACAGTTTAAGGCGTGTGGCAGATGTCGTAGGTGTACACTTCCATATCACTTTGGCACTCGTTCTTCCATGCATTCAGAAACTCTTGCTACTGAAGGCACCTGCATCTCTCCCCTAATGACTTTGCCAGAAGCACGTACCTAGAAAGCAAGCTGGAAATGCTGGACAAGTGAATGACCAGGGAGCAGCTCTTATCTAATGACAGTGTAAGACAGAAATTACAGCAGCTTCCTTGCCTCATAAATAAGACAACTTAGAAGTGCATTCTATCCCAGGGCTACTCCAGTTCCACACCATAGAAGCAGCCACAGTAGCTGAGGGCTTCTTAGAAATCCCAGTGGCATATCTGGCAGATGAGCTTCAGAATCTGCTTTAAGTAGATCTTTAGGTAGCCCTTACATATGCCAAAATTTGGGAAGCAGTATTTTATACTAGGAGCCAAAAACTGGTTTAGGTTATGTTTGTTATTGAAGCTGAGGCAAACCACTTCAAATACAAACTGATAAAACAACACAAATTTATTATCTTACAGGTCTGGAGGGCAGAAGTCCAACATCATTCTCATTCCGCTGAAGTCAGGCTGTCAGTAGAGCTGGTTACTTCTGGAGGTTCTAGGACAGACCCTGTTTTCTTGCCTTTGCCAACTTTTATTACTTGAATTGCGATCCTTTATCTATCTTCAAAACCAGCAGTGCATGTTTTTGTTTTATCTCCTTTACTGACTATATTTTTGCGTTTATATTGCCTTCCTCTGTCTGACTCCCTTCCTCCCTCTGACAGGGACTCTGCGACTACCTTAGGCACATAGAGTAATCTAGGATAATCTCCCCATCTCAAGATCCTTAAATGAATCACAGTTTTAAGGTTCCTTTTTGCCAGGGAAGGCAATATATTCATAAGTTCTGAGGATTAGGACTGAGGCCTCTTTGGAGCCGTTATTTAGCCTACCATGGCTGGATAATAAATATGTAAGTCCTATCTGCCAAGAGGCAAAGTTGAGGCTACTGTACAGTCAATTTAAGTAAAAAGAGAGAAAGCTCCTTCCCTGCTTCATTTTCCTGGGATGCATCATCTCACATGGTGGGCTTGCTTTGGCCCAGGTGGAAAAAATTTTCAGAGGAACAACAATTAATCTGAGAAAGGGAATACCTGGGAGTGGGAAATATTGGCTCCTTCTCCACCTATCGGTTTCATTCTCTGCCCAAGGAATACCTAGATCTTTGTACTCCTTTCTTTCCTGAAGAGTTTTGCAAGCTCGATTGGGGCAGCTGGACAATGATGAGGTAACTTTCCAAGTCTTTGACTCCCACCTAGACTGAGATTCCAATGCTAGGCACCCAGAATTTTCTAACCAATGCAAAGGTGGCAGCTGGCATGGACCCTGTGCAGTAGTAGTAAGGTGAGCCACAGACTGATGAGGCAAGTTCAGACAGAAACAGGCAAATGGGGATGTCTTAGCTCAGTTTCCATAACTCACAGTGCTACACTGCTAGGGACTGGTGCCCTTTGTCCATGAGGGCTACATACATAGGCAGTGTGCCAGGTGTGACCTAAAAGCTGTGGTTTGCTGATATCGATTCTACTATTTCCCAGAGGTCATCATTAAGAATAAGCTCCAGTTGCTCACAACAGTGATCTGCTGATGGCTCCACCCTCTACTTAATTCCTTCTCCTTCCTGTCCCATGGATTCCTCATCCCACACTAATGCTTCCAGAAACAACTTCTCAAATACATTCCTTGCACATAAATCCTTTATTCACCAGCACTGCTCAGATAACCGGACCGGGACCAGAGACAGTAGAAATGTTTTAGGAAGTCAATTCTATTTTGTCTAATATACACCAATTATAAATTTCATTTCTCATTAATATCAGGCTTCTAGTATAGAGAAAGGTATAAGTTTTTTTCTACTTATTGTCTCATGGCTTTATTTGTTATGATGGTGTTGGGTGTAGACAGAAGAGTATAGTCATATTAATAAGGTAAAAATCCAGGGATGATCTCCAAATGAAGCACACAATAGAGGAGAAAATTATCTGGGAATATAAGAAAATTGATGAAAAATACCATTCAGCACTGAAAATTGTTATTTGGACCTCTAATATTTGAAAATCATGCTAGAAGAATAAGGAGCTTGTCATATTTTTGCCCACTTGGCAGGATATTTTCTAAATCTACAGTAGCTGGTGCTCTGCTGAAGGTCTGAATAATGTTTCTCTAACACAAAGTTAAAACGCAACTTTAAAGTTGGAAAACTGTTTGCTTTCAATTATTTGAAAGGAGGGATCACTTTAAAAATGTCTTCATGTTTATTAAAAAAAGTATTTGTCCTTTCCTGGGGCAAAATAAGAATAAGATGCCAGAGATGGAACATTCAGAAGGATAATGCGTATATTTCAGTTAGGTCTTAATCTGTTTTGGTTAGAATACAAAATGTAAACTTTTAATCTCATACTAACAGACACTATTTTTCACAAATATGTGGCTAATATAACAAGAACCCACATTTTACAATGTTAATGAAGCTAAGGCTAACCATTTTTAAAACACATCCTTTTCTAATATTATAATTAGAAAAGAAAAATTTCATGTAGTGTGATTGTCACCAGTGAGATTCCAATTTAATTATAATAACATTAGTGAGTAACAGGGCATGGAAATGAGCTCTATAAACTCACAGCATAAGGAAAAGATTTTATACCCACACTCTATTTAAAATGTGATCACTACTGTCTTAGTGCTTCTGTGATTGCTCAGTTTCTCAGGTAAAAGTATACTTAACACGTTAAAACAATTAACATTTAAAATAAAAAAGCCAAGCTTATATAGAGTCAGTTGGAATTTGAGGCAAGTATTCAAACTAAAATGTATGTTTATCCAGTTTATTGAATTTATTGTCTCAGATTTTTAGCATATTATATGCAAGTATAAAGATTAAAGTTAGATAAAATGTAGATTTACATAGAAATCTACAATACAGGGATTTATGTAGGAAAGAGTAATGATAAAATGATAGAAGTAAATATATTTACTAACTGTAATAACTTCTAAACACCTTACAACAAAGTAATTTCCAAAGTGGTGGACACTGTCACTATCTCTGAAACCTTTGCATTCCAAGAGAGGCAATTTTAGTATCATATTCATTGCTTTAATATTTTGACAATTTGTAAAATAAATGGAACATTGGTTTCATAAATCAAACCATAAACACTGAAGGGTACTAAATTTTGGCCTGTGGTAAGTTACCAATTAAGGATTAATATACCTGTGTAGCTCAATAGAGCAGAAAGAGTTGAACATTGAAAAATTTATGAGTATGTAGGCTATTTACACCTTCAAAAGTGATAATGAGTAAGAGAATAATTGCGAAACACTGCTTTAAGGACTTAATTTTTAAAAGAAACCAGAGATTGCAGTTTGTCCCAAAAGCATGGTAAACTTACTATCATGATGACATTTTTGTTGTTTCTTCATGACCAATTATTAGAGTGTAGAGACATGTGTCTTCTCCCACAAAATGGTACACTATTGGTGAACAGGTGCTATATGTGTTGTTTTCATTATACCTTCAAATTAACAAAATAATTGTATAAAGAATATGTCCAAATCGACATTATTTTAAACCTCACTTCTGAACACAATGACTATCAAACTCAGCTTTCTTTAACATTTTGCACATAGGAATTAGAGAAAGCACAGCTAAGCTATATCTTATTTTTAAAGAGAGAATTTTATTGCCTATATTTATGTTAAAAATGGAACTGATGGAAGGCCAAGGAGGAAGGATCACCTGATGTCAGAAGTTCAAGTCCAGCCTGGTCAACATGGTGAAACTCCATCTCTAGTAAGAATATAAAAATTAGCCAGGCGTGGTGACAGTCACCTGTAATCCCAGCTACTTAGGAGGCTGAGGTAAGAGCATCACTTGAACTGGGAGGCAGAGGTTGCAGTGAGCCAATATCGCACTATAGCACTCCAGCCTGAGTGACAAGAGTGAAACTGTCTCAAAAGGGAAGGGGAGACTGCTAATGTCTCTATATTAATTTTTATATTTAGGTATAATTAATATACAAAGATTTAGGTATAATTAACATACAATAATGTCCATTTATTTAAATTTATCAAAACTTGACAAGTTTGCCAGTGTACACATCCCATAAAATAATTACCACATTCAAGATATTGAATATATTCATAATCTACAAATCTACAAAAGTTTCTATCTGCCTTGTGATAATCATAGTTTCCTACCTACCACCCTCGCGCCAACTTTCCCAGGCAACAACTGATCTTACTTCTGTCATCATTGATTAAAGTGAATGTTCTGTGTGTGGGATGTCTGCAACATTGGGTGTAGCTGACCTGCAGTCCCTAGGGCTGACTCTGGAACAAGACATGCCAGCCCCTCAGGCTGGTCTTGCTCTGACATGTTTGCCATGCTGGAGAGAGGAAAGTGACTCAAGTTCTGGGCCCACGATGCCTGCTCTGGACTAGTGACTATGGCTGATGATGCCAGCCCATATCTGGCATCATGAGGTCTGGATGATTCAAGAAAGCAGCCACCAATGCAATTTAGCAGGAAGTAAAACCTATTTGTGGCTTAAAAGCCTTCCAGCTTCCTTTAGGGGAAGTTTTTTTCTGGGACAGATGAGCACTGTGACATCATCAACAGCAGTGATGAGATGAATCTTGCTTAGGAGGAAAACACCCATTAGAGAAATTGCCTCTAGAAAAATGAAAAGCAAGAAGCATACAGGAGACCTGGATGGGGTTGGAGCAGCAGAGTCTCCCATGGATATTTGGCTATTTCTGGCCTCTTACATCTGTCCTGAGGATGTTGTGAATTTTTGTCTTCATTTTTAAAAATGCCTGGACTGTCACTTTTGGACCAGATTGTACTGAAAGCATTACATACTGGATGCTTTTCAGTCTTTGCACCTGTGACCACAGTCAACGGGGAAGCTGTTCTGACTCTGGATATATGTAATCTAATCTCTGTACTGTATCTATAAGTGGTTTGTGGCTCAACTCTCCAAGAATTCAGCCATCGCAGAAGGCACTCCCAGCTCATTAAGGAATTCCAAATGATTACTTTTCTGGTGCAGAAAGATTGTTGGGCCCAGATAGGCACCGATATGGGAAATCAACTACAAGTTCAAAAAACAGGGGCCTACATTAAAGAGCAAGTATATGGGACAATTTCAGTCTCTCATTCAGTATGAAGATGTTCACACCAACTCAGTTACAGGTCTGCTGCCTATTGTAGGTCACCATCCTCAATTTCATCTTTATCTCTCATCTCTCACTCTTATCCTTTTGAGATTTCCACATGATAGCCTGCTTAATTATGGTATCCCATTCTCTTAGGCATTGCTCACTTGGGTTCAATCTTTTTCCTTTCTGCTCCTCAGACTTCATAATTTCCATTGTCCCATCTTCAAGTTTACTGATTTTTTTTTTCATTATGCTTAGATCTGCCTTTGAGTCCTTCCAGTGAATTTTTTAGCTATTGTACTTCTAGGCTCTAGAATTACTTCTTGGTCTCTTTTTAGGTTTCCTAATATTTTGTCAATATTCCCCTTTTGATCATGCATGGTTTTCTTGTCTTTGTGTCTTAGTTCTTTGAGCATCTTTAAGATTATTGTTTGAATGTCTGCATTTTATATCTCTCATTTTGGGAAAGTTTGATTTTCTTTTCCTTTGAATGGACCGTATTTTCCTGTTTCTTGGAATGACATGCAATTATCTTAAATCAAAAACTGAGCATTTGAATCGAATAATATGATAGTTCTAGAAATAAGATTCTCATTCTTCCTCAGAGTTTGCTCTTTCTTTTGTTGTGGTGGTTTTGTTTTGATTTTTGTAGGTCATGTCTGTGGTAAGGATAAGCATAAAGTGTAAACTTAAGGTCTTCTCAGGTGTTTTTAGAACCTACATCATCTTCTGGGCATGCACAATGACTTCTTAATTTCCTTATACATGTGGTTGCTTTTGGATGTTCTGGTCTTTAATATCTGGCTCTCAAAAGGGGAAAAAGAAAAAGGAAGAATGGAGGTCCTGACCTCTGATGTCTACTGGATGTCACTTCAGGTGTAGAGTGAAGGACTTGCGACAATGCGGCTACGCTGTGCAATAGTCTCTGCCTGCCTCCATGTCGGCATGTCTGTGATGATAGGCAGTAATCAAACACAGATGCCTCATGTTTGGTGGACAGAATTCTTATCACCTACCCTGGCCATGCGCAGGTTTTTTAAGAAGTATATGCACAGCGGCTGGCATAAAGCTAGGAGTTGGGGGAAGAGTAGTCAATACCGAGCTAAGAGCCAAAATTAACAGCAATTTACATCCAAGCCTTCTGAAATTTGTAATCCTTCAATAGACTCTAGAGTTCCAAAATATGTAAGTCAAACTGATTCCACCAATGCAATTGTTGTCTAGGTGGGGACACAGATCTCTGGTGCTTCCTACTCCAACATAATAATCTCTTTGATATTAATTCTTTTTAAAAGATAAATAACTCTTCTAAATATTATCTTTTAAAAAGAATTAAACAATATCAAATAAAAGTGTATATTCATCAATGTAGTTACCTCTTCTGGTGCCACTCATTCTTTTTTGTAAATCAATATTTCATTTACTATTATTTTTCTTCTTTCTGCAGGAACTCCAGACATTAGTATTTTGGTTCATGTGTGAATGATAGTGACAATAATTTGACCTTTTGTGTATATATTTAAGACTCTATTCTGCCTTTGTTTTTGAAAATCTTTTTCCTTATAAATTTCTAGGTTAACAACTCCTTTCTCTCAGTCCATTTAGTGAATTGCTTATGTGCTATTCCACTTACATTATTGCTGATGAGAAATCTGCTGCCATCCTTATGTCTGTACATTGGTAAATATTTCATTTTCTCTGTTGGTTTCTAGGATTTCCTCTTTAACATTGGTTTTGAACAGTTTGATTATGATTTAATTTTGAATAGTTATGTTTATGTTTTTGAACTTTGGTTTTTTTGAACTCTTTAGATCTGTGGAGTGCATGATTTAAACTTTGTAAAATTTTCAGCTATTATTTCTTTAAATTCATTTTCTGCTCCTTTGCCCTGCGTCCTTTTTTCCAAATTATACATATGTTAAGTAAATTGATATTGCCACATGAACTACTTATGCTCTTTTATGCTTTCATTTTTCCCCTGCCAATGACTGACCAGAAAACTTTCACTATTTTTAATAGATTTTTTTTACTGTTTTATTTTGAACATTTTATTCCTTTTGTCTCCAATTTCATGAATATGTTTATTTGCAATATCTAATCTGACAGTAATCTGATCTAATGTATTTTAATCTCAATGATTTATTTTTTTTCTCCTACTAGTTTAATTGGGGTTATTTTTATATGTCTGCAATATCTCTATTCCAATTTGAACACATAAAATACAGTTTCAATAACTATTTTATAGACATTACTCATTCTAATACCTGTGTCAGTCTTGGATCAGTTTCAAATAATGGGTTTTCTTCCTCATAATGGGTTGTGATTTTCTGCCACTGCACAGATGACAGCTTTTCACTAACTAGTAGACATTCTAAATTTTACTTTCTTGAGTCATGAATATATATTTTTTATTTCCATAAATATTCTTGAACTTTGTTCTGAGGCTCAGAAAATTTACTTAGAAAGTGTTTGATTTTCTTTTTTGTCCTTATTTAAAAAATTATTAGGTGAGAAAAGAAGAGCACTTATTCTATTGCTCTTTCTATTAAGACCCCTCCAAGTACTCTATCCAATTTCTTGTAAATTATGGGCTTCTTGGTCTGCTTTAGTAAATTTTTATTCAAATTACTTCTCTCTTGTACAAATTATAATGTATTCTTTATACTGAGATTGTTTTGTCATTTTCTGCAATTTCTTTTGCCTAAGTCAACAATCCTTGCATTTACTTTAATATTGCTATTTCTGTTGTTACATTTTCAAATATGAGTCTAATTTTTATGTTTTCACATACTTTTTTGAATATATTTAAACTTTCTTCATTTGTGATTGGTACAATTTTCTTCTCCTTTGTTATTGCTTTGTGCAAAAAATTATATTACCTCAAATGTTTTTATTTTCCTTATCTAGTTTTACTTTACCGTATTTTTTATGGAGTTGGTCTGATGTTTCCTATTCCTAACCACTTCGTGGGCAAGTTCCTACTTTAAAATTACACTCTTTCATCAATGTATTTAAATATGTTTCATTAATAGATAAGGGTTATGTTGGTGGGAGGGATAAATTTTCTCAGATGGAACATTTTGATTTTCATTTCTTTTCTCTGGTTAAGGTAAATTTTTATGAAAATTATCTGGCATTTTTATTCCTAGGCAGTTCATGGAGATCTTTTTAGTTTAAAGATATCATCTTTTCTTAGTATAGTAAGATGCAACTTTTTAAAGAATAAGACAGTATTTGTTGTTCTGTTTTGTCTTTTCAATATAACTTTTTATTTTTGTTTACTGTCTTATCTTAAATAGCAACTTATCCTTCTTTAATTACCTCTTTTCTCTGCAGAGAAGTGTTCTTCTAGGGTTTCCACCTTCAGTCCAACTAACTTTCAAGTTTCATCCCTAGACCAAATGATAGGTATTACCAATTTCCAGACTGTTGTTTACTAATTTCACTCTTAATGTGGGACTTTTTCTGAGGACATCGATGCCTGTACTTTGACTTTAGTTTATACAATCCTCCTGTATTCTCTCCTAAGCCTCCTGTTAGAGAGTGGCTAAGTACTGTCTCCCCAAAAACACATATGGACCAGGAAACCTTATTTAAAATAGGTTCTTTGCAGGTGTAATCATGTGAAAACGAAGTAAAATTGGATTTAGGGCCTATTTAGATGGGCTAATGTTTTTATAAGAAGAGGGAAATTGGACACAGAACCGCAAGGGAGAACACCGTGTGATGATGGAGGCAGAGACTGGAGGGTTGCATCGTCAAGTCAATCTATACCAAAGATGGCTGGCAGCCACCAGAAGCTGGTAGAGAAACATGGAATGGATTTTCTCTTAGAGTCTCCAGTAAAAACTAACCTTGCCACAACCTTGATTTCAGCTTTCTGGCCTCTGAACTGTGAAAGAGTGCATTTCTGTTGGTTTAGGCCACTTCATTTGTGGTGATTTGTTCTGCTGGCACTAGAAAACAAATGTAACTCCTCTTCGTCACCCTTCGTGTCCATAAACGTGTTACTGAAGCGGAGCTTCACTTATAGATCTATTGAAATATGTTTATTTCACAAATTACAACAGTAGGTGCACAGAATTCTCTACCTCCTAGCAACGGTAAAGGTTTATAACATATGCAATTATCTATCTGTACGGAATTTGGAAAGTCTGGGCAGTTGAGGTTCACAGAGACACAGTTTACCTGGAGGTACTTGCTTTTTGTTGCTCTTTTAAGAAGTATCCAAAGGTGACCATGAAAAAGAAAGAATTTTTCAGAGAGTAGAGCCAATGGCTAATGAAGATATCAGAACTGGAAACTATATTTAGGAGAAGATAATGCCCTAATCAAGATATCCTATGATCAATTTAGATTTTTTAAATGTGTTCTTAGTTTCAGAATTTCTATGAATTATTTACTACTATAAGTTGTCATCTTCACCTTCCCTAGAATAAATGCTTACTCTGGCTGATCTATATACCTTCACTCTTGTATCTTAGGATATAGTGAGAAAGTAACATTTTTATTATATCATTGTTATTCTTTGTATTATTTTAGACAATAGATTTCTAGATTAGGTGAACTATATTCAGACCTGAAGAGAGGACAGAAAAATTCTGGACTTCAAAGTGAATGTAATGGTTAGATAATACTTTTGGAGTAACTTCTTTTGGAATTGCATTACAGATCAAGACTACAGACTTTGGTAGATTTTACTGCCTCAATTATTTGCTTTCTATAAAAGGATAATACATTATTTCCCATTGACATATTAATTATAGTGCCTTGCCCATTACAGGAAAAGAAAATGTCTGTGCCACATTAAATTTGAGCATAGCCATGTAATGTTTTTGGTCATTTGGATGTGAGCAAATGTATTTAAGATACCTGAGTAGCAAACATAACTGGAAGTTTCTATCAGCTATCTTGTTTTTTTTTTTTTCCACCCTAATAACAGGGATGTTGCAAATGGAAGTTATTCCTTTAACTACAGTCCAAAAGGGAGAGACAAAGGGAACAGAACAGCAGCTGCAGACATAAAGCCTCTGATAAGTCATGTTTTATGCCGCTAAAGTTTGAGAGCTGTTTGTTACCATGGCAAAGTTGTCTAATACAGCCTTTAGGAACTTAAAAAATGTAACAACAGTTACAAAACTAAATAGTTCTAATGGCTGGCAGTGATCGATGTGTGGAATAAAATAGTGTAAATTCCTTCATCTTTCATAACTTTGCTTGAGTACCTATTTTTTATGCTAAAACATTGTTTAAAATAGAACATATGACTGCAATCATTTAATATTTTTTCTTAATCCTTTTCTTATTTATAGTACAATCAATATTTATCAGAAGTTTAGCAAATACATGTGCAATGTAATGTGATTTAGTAACGAATTGTATGATGATTTGGAGTTCTTTTTACATTATTGAATCTGTGTTATCCTTGTAGCATGCTCTGAGCAATAAAATACAAGGAAAATGGGCTTATGTCAGATCTGAATTCAGGCCTTATATACTATTGAATACCTCTGCGTGTTTTCTTGAAATCTTGCCCCCAATATGAGAAGAAGCCCAGGATAGCCTGCTGGAGGATGGCAGGCAGGGACGTGAGAACCAGCTTACGCTTACTTGGAAGAGCCAGTTGTTCACATCTTTTTCCAAATCACATTGAGTGACATGTCACTGGTAAATTAAAATTACTTCAAGGCTGAGTATACATCTATCTTTGTGGATCAAAATGTTTGTTCTAAATATCATGTCTTCATGTTATGATCGTAGTTCAGTGAATTTTTCAACATCTGAAGGCTCTGAATTTCTAAAATCTCTCTCTCTTTTTCTCTTGTTTCTTCTTGGAAATGGCTACTTTTATCTGAGCTTGTCTGTTTCTTTCAATACCTTTCCTAAAGAAATTGCTGACAACTGAAACAATATTTTGAAACTGAATATTCTGAAACTGAAACAATATTCTGTATTCCAATCTTGAGATCTAAATGTTTCTTAGGTAACCAATCCTTCTAAATTATTTAAAACCATACTTTTAGGAAATATTTTGCCATTGTAAATTTCACTAATTTTTAACTTCTAATACAAGTTTTATTTTACTTTCTGCCGAATTTAAAAGCAAATCCCAATGCAACTTATTTTTTAAGGCAGCACTCTACTTTTGATACCATAAACAAGGGTTTATTCTATATTGTCTTTCCTGAAGAATGTAACCTGATGTAAACTCCAATGTCTGCAGGCATGTAAGTTGTTGTGGCTGTGGAAAGGAGACGTGGAAAATTGTGCCTCACTTCTTAGAGTTTTTATTCTAAAAATAAAAAATCATGACTTCATATATGCCTGATGTAGTACAGAGTAATCCTGCAGTTTTTCTTCAAGAAAGAGGAGAAGCAAAAATCTCAGAATAACATTAATCATTACCATGGTAATAGAAGGGCAAGTATACAAAATAGAAAGAACGCCATGATTAAAGGAAGAAAAGTGTGACAGTTATTGAAGAAAGTGTTCATTAGTTTTCTAGTGCATTGATACCACATGCAGAGTGCAAGATTGGCGATGAAAAGACGGCCAGCATTGGATGGCTGCCACAGAGACAGTATCCATGGCTAGTCTTACCAAGAGCAGCGGGGATAAAGAAGAGAGAACTACAGCAGCTCCCACATAATCACATGTCCCTTTCCATGTCAACAGAGGTAAAGACAACCGAGAATTGTGAGAAGAGGAAGAGTAAGGGAACTGAAGCTTTCCTTCCACTCTTTTTTTAATTGCATTTTAGATTTGGGGGTACATGTGAAGAACATGCAAGACTGTTGCATAGGTACACACATGGCAGTCTGATTTGCTGCCTTCCTCCCCTTCACCTATAGCTGGCATTTCTCCCCATGTTATCTCCCCTCAACTCCCCACCCCCCGCTGTCCCTCCCCTATGTCCCCCCAACAAACCCCAGTGTGTGATACTCCCCTCCTTGTGTCCATGTGTTCTCATTGTTCAACACCCGCCTATGAGTGAGAACGTGTGGTGTTTGAATTTCTGTTCTTGTGTCAGTTTGCTGAGAATGATGGTTTCCAGGTTCATCCATGTCCCTACACTCTTAAGGTCGATATCTGGCTAGATTTCAGGGAGATAAGGAGGTGACAATTAAATGGACGCATTTTATTGATGCTTTAAGGTTGGTCAAACTTTTATTTATAACTGAAGTAACCAGAAAATTAGAAATGTATTAAAGAAATGTACTTTAGGAAATTGAAAGAGGTCTTTAAAAATATGACTGAAGGTAGTGTTTGAATACAAATATACAGTCTGTTCTAATTATTTGTGGTAGTTTTGTTCTAGAATGGTACCACAAACATTGAGTTAGCAAATACTGAACCATTGCTCCTCAGGAAAATACAGTATTAGGTTCCTGAAAGCCTCTGATCACAGCATTTTAATTAACTAATCAGTGCATAACAGTGTTTTAGGCGTGTGTTTTTAAAGACATCTTATTTAATGTGTTAATGATTTATTAGCAATAAACCCTCAGCCAATAGCACTCTAACATCATGCCTGAAAGCAGCTTATGAAACACTTCTTTTCTCATGATGGCACATCATGATTTCTTATACTTAGGAAGACTGGACATAACATGAGCTTCATGTTTGGAGGTATTTTTTTTTTTCTTTTTTGAGAGGGAGTCTCACTCTGTCACCCAGGCTGGAGTGCAGTGGTGTGATCTCGGCTCACTGCAACCTGTCCCTCAGGGTTTAAGCGATTCTCCTGCCTCAGCCTCCCGAGTAGCTGGGACTACAGGTGCCTGCTACCACACCTGGCTAATTTTTTTGTATTTTTAGTAGAGATGGGATTTCATTGTGTTAACCCGGATGGTCTCTATCTCCTGACCTTGTGATCCGCCCGCCTAGGCCTCCCAAAGTGCTGGGATTAGAGATGTGAGCCACTGTGCCCAGCTGGAGGTCAACAACAAAAAGCACTTTGTAACTGAAATGACCAGAAAGTTAGAAATGTGTGTAAAAAATATACAGTTGTGGTAAGTTTAGCTTAAATATATGGCTAAAGCCAGTGTTTGAATACAAATAAAATAGATATATCTAGTATGTAAATACTAAATGTATACAATATGTTTAAAAAAATGCGGCACCAAATAGACTGGAAAACAACAACAACAACATTTGTTTGCAGTATGTGACTGAAACAACAAGGTGGAATGTCTCCTGGTTTCATGTAGGCGGGGGACATGTACATGGGGAAATTCGAATATTTTGCTACTCTCGGCATGCCTATGAATGATCACAAACATATTGGGTATCATTGATCTTTGACAAATTTTAGAGTAGGGTTCAGAATGGTACATGTTTTTTAACTAAGTGTGAAACAGGAATTTGTTAACCACATAAGTATATGATAAAGGTCAATCTAGCCAGAGACAATCTTATATAGAAAGACAGAGAAGCAGAAATGAATATGGTATAGACTGAGGGTTGTAAGAGTTCTGAAATGTAGGGAAGAGGACGATCATATATGGTGAGTGTGCCACATTAAAACTTTTGTCTAGGAATAAATGAGATACCATCAGATTATTTTGAGCAGAGAAGTAGAGTTGATTTTACATATAGTCTTATTTTAGAAAATTCACTCTGGAAGCACTGTGGAGGATACACTAAAAGGATATGAGAGGAGAAAGGAAGACTGAGGCTTCCAATTTGTAGGTGGAAAACTTTGAGTCCTCCTTGATTCCAAGATTTTATGACATACAGTCCAAGACTCTAAGAAATACTGTGAGAGGGAAGCAAAAAAGATAATTCTGTGGTTGGAGTAGGGACTTGTAACTTGAAGTTTGAGATGAACACCACTGGAAAAAATAATATTTAATGAGTGTTTAACAAATAATAAATATATTTGTTTCAAAAATAGAAAAAGTGACAAAAGGGTACCAAAAGTAAAAGGATATCTCTGTTCCTTACTTAGGTCCTCCAACTACTCAGAACCTTGTGGTGGAGGACAGATATTTGTATGCAGAGGAATATAGAAAAGCATGGCATTTGGGAGGAACTTTGATGGTATTTTTGGATTTGAAGAGGGAATACAGTACATTTGTAAATACCTTATAAGACAATATTGACTAAAGGAAATCAGAGAGAGGAATTGTGAGGAGACCCAGAGTCATACAAAAAATGTCAATTACAAATGTAGTGAGAAGTTCTATGTTACCTGATCATAATATAATTATATTTTACATCATGAGTTTTAAACATACTGAGGGGTAGAAATGACATCAACTGATCTCAGAAGTGTATTCTTAATTTTACTTCACTGTTAGAAGTGTTTTGGTAATATCTAAATAAAAACCTCCATCTATTAATTTTATCACAGTGATTTGTTTTAGTAGGAAAAGGATTATGGAAGACTACAAAAAAACCAAAGCAAACAGTAAAAGAAATTAATAAAATACAGCTTTTGTTTGTATTTCACAGTTATTTCTGATTGTTTCCAAGCTTTGGGGGATTTTAACAAACTCACCTGAAATAGTTCTATAGTCTCATGAAGTAGGGGCAGGCATTATCATATCTGTATTACAGCTGGGAACCTTGAGGCACAAAGCCATTTAAGTGATATGTCCAAGGTCACTGAGCAAGTCACTGGTGAAGCCAAAAATAGATTCCCAATTCATCAGCTAGTTCTTTGTTCAGGAGACCATATTGTTTCTTTTATTACTCTGAAGAGAAACTTTAGCTTTATATCAGAGCCTTTTTTTTTTCTTATACACCAACCTAAAAAAAAAATCAACATTTAAAAATATCATTGAAAGGATGGGTATTAAATCAAATCAGATTTCATGCTTGAGATTTTCAAGTTACTCCTAGAAAAGTGTTTTTTTTCTTGTTTAACAGAAAAATATGCTTAGTAATTTTTCATCGTTATTATCCCAATTCATAAAACTTTTCACCCTCCCTTAAATATTTAATGGCTCTATTTAACAGTGAATATGTTCTGGTTTCTGCACAAGGAAATGCAAGCCATAGTAATTGGCTTTGCCTTCAGACAGCTGAATCAGCAAGAAATCTAGCAGCCCATAGAAACCTTTTTATTTGCTATCGGTTTTTCAGAGTTTCAAGCCATTGAAATATATTGAAAAAATATGGGAGGCAACTAAACCATGCAAATTAACCTTACATCTGCTTTATATGACTCTTGAACCTCTAGATTTGTAATTCCTTATCTGTGGCTGCTCAAACAATTTTCTGGTTCATAATGCTGTCAGTGCAATAGTAGGAAAGGAAAGTGGATTATAGTTTCCAGTACATATTTGTCTAAAAGTGCTTGTGTTTTTCCAGCCATGAAAATAATCTTTTTCCCCTCTTGTGAAAATGTTTGACAACTAGAAATTCTACTTTTTGAGCTTCCTATTTACACGTGGATTTTATGAAAAATAACTCTAGAAGTACACATTTATTAAATCATTTTAAAGAAATATGTGTTCCCATACACTAAATCGGATCATAGATGTGTTTATCTTTCTTTGTGTGTGTGTATATATATATATATATATATATATATATATACACACACACACACAAACACACAGATAAGAGCTCATATATATATATATATATATATGTTTGTATATACTATATATTATTTTAGAAGTGTGTGCTATTAAAATATAATGATAGATAAAATTTATGGAGCAATTACGTTAGGCACTCTATGAAAGCATTTACATAAAATATTTTATTTATTCTCATCACATTATGAAGTGACTATTACTGTAATTTTATTCATTTACTTAATGAGGAGACTGAGACACTAAGAACGTAAGTCAGTTGCCCAAAGTTGCATAGCTTCTATATGGTAGAACAGGAATATAAGTACAGGCAGTCCGGCTTCTCTACAATGTGTAGTAACAGGAATCATTTATGGACATATGAATATAATAAAATATACAATCTAGAATGTTTTTAAAAACTAAATTCATAAACTGAGATCCAGAGAAAATAAATATCTTTCAGAAGTTCTACAGCTAGCCAGTTTCCAGTCCTGTAGTATGACTCAGGCAGTATTCCATTATAACTTTCTTGGAGTTAGTGTCAATGGGTGATGTCAAAAGTTGCAAACCAGTCAATAATTATCTTTTATGGCAATTATGCAATAGGTATCTATAGTAGTCCATTCTCACACTGCTATAAAGAACTACCTGAGACTGGGTAATGTATAAAGAAAAGAGGTTGAATTGACTCACACTTCCGAAGGCTATACAGGAAGCATGGCTGGGAGGCCTCTGGAAACTGACCATCATGGAAGAAGGTGAAAGGGAAGTCAGCACTTCTTCAAGTGGCAGGGGGGAGAGAGAGAGAGAGAGAGAGAGAGAGAGAGAGAGAACAAAGGGGGAGGTGCTACACACTTTTAAACCACCAGATATCCTGAGAACTCAGTGTCATGAGAACAGCAAGGGAGAAGTCTGCTCCCATGATCCAATTACCTCCCACCAGGTCCCTCCCCCAACATGGGGAATTTGATATAAGATTTGCATGGGGACACAAAGCCAAACAAATATCCAATTTTTCATATAAACTATTTTGCTAACATGAAATTTTTCAGCAGAGATCTTTAAAGGCTTAGGTAGAGAAAATATTTTTCATTTGTTTAATTTTCTATTGATATGTATGTTAACAATTTTTTTGCCATGTGTAGGACATTCATATTTCCTCATGATTGGTATTCAACAACACTTTTGCCACTCCTATTTACTAGTCAAATTGCTTTTTTATAAATGTTAATCAAATGCCTCTTGTTGGATCTGTGAAATGCTACACACAATGGAATGTCTTAGTATTTATCTCAGAAGAACTTTTTGCTGGATTTGACACTCTGGATTATTCTTCCCTTCTTCACTCTTCCTTGAACTTGTCTCTATCTTATTCTGATTCAACTTGTAACTTTTTAACTCTGCCTCCTTTCATTTCTCTGTGAGAAGTTCTTTTAACAAATGTTGATTTTTCTCAATGTTTACTCAGGCTGTAGACTTCTATTTTTCTTACTGTGTAAATAGAGGATGATCACATCTCCTATAATACATGTATTTGGATAACCACATGCAACTGTGTGTATGTGTGCATCTGTGCATATGCATGTGTACACAGAGGTGTACAAGAGAGAAAGCCAGTAAATTTCAGATTCTATTTGTCTATTATACCTTCTCAACTCAACTACCCATGATGGCAAGTACAAAACACCTACTTTCAGTGGTCAGAGATAACTCTATAGGGACAAAACATAGAAGCTGAGAGCTGAAGCCTGAGAAGGATCCAATTATGTGAATATATTTGGAATCATTTTGTCTGTTTTATGTTTTAATAACTATACTCAAATGCTACCATGTTAATGAAATTTTCTGCTAAATAATAGGTCACAAAAAGAATAGATTCGAAAACATCTTTGGTCAATTTTAGTTTCTAGAATCATCTGACTTGCCCATTTAAGACTTTGACTTTCTTGCTACACATTAAACTATTCAACGTCTTCTTAATTCCCCTGGGCAGGATATCCATCATTTCCTTGCTTGAATATAATAACTTTTTTTTCTTGTTTGTGAGTTTCAACACATCATGCTGATAAGGTGTTCATTTCTGTGCAGCTCCTCTAGGCATTTTAAACATCTTGGTTTGGATTCACGTCTTATCTGACCTTCAGCTGATGACTTTTATCCTGTATTATTCCTAACATCTCTTTTCTCCCTTCACTCTGCAAATCTGTTTGTGGAATGACCAGACTCTTTCCATTTTGTCTATCCTTCGATGAGTCTGATGGATCCCTATAGAATGCTTTTCTTATACACTTAGAGGAGGTGATTCTGGCTCCCTCTGTGGTTTGCAGCTTTCTCTCTCTCTCTGTCTTTGCCAAATTCTCCTTTTATTCTATTTAATTAGCACAGGAGCATATCATTATTCCTCCTTCTAGACATATGCATAAATGAATAATAAAAAATATTTTTTCTTCTACCAATCTTTAGAGAGGAATCTCATAGAGCCCCTGTCCATGTATTCAAAGTGATGGCTCACTTTCTACGAAAAAGGAACCCTCTGAAATGTCAACCAGCCTTGTTTTCTGATCTCCATTGCACAGTAATCAATGGGAATGAATAGAGTTGACAGATTCCATTCTCTAAGTTGTATCTCTCAATTATTTTGATGGTTAGTATCTCTCTCATGAAGTGCTAAGGCTCTATAGCATCAGCTTAAGCCATGATTTTAGAATAGTGGATGAAATCAACATCTTGTTCCATTTTGATCAGTTGAAGGATAACTCATCAGAAAGGAGCTATTGGTTTCAAAGACTCTAAAGTAGGGACTTCACTTGAAAATTTAATAAAGACTCTGAATGCTTTGTGTCTAAGTGCTGACGGTGTTCAAACCCTACCACTTTCCTTTATCCTCTACTTCACACTTGGTCAAGCTGATGGCAAAGACTGGGTGCTCTCTTCTTTGGCAAAGGCAGGAATTTCAAATCATGCAAGCCCCAGTTATGCATGAGAACCCTCACCCTAGACTTATCTGCTAATCACAATAAATACCAAGCCAATCTCCTTTCTTGGCTCTCTCAAGCCACTGTTTTTGGACCTGTGTGGGAGGTTGCCCTGCCTGCTATAGAAAGCTCCATTATGTTAGTTATAAAATTTTCATAATCTGTTGAGGTAGATGTGGCATTATCAGTCACAAACTTTAACCAAAGTTTAGGTGGGTGGAGATCCATCCAAATTCTGTGGGGTGTGAGGAGGATATCCAGACAATGGCCAGTATCACGGGAATGTGAAGGGGGGTGGTCATTCTTCTAGTGTTTGCTAATTGATTCTGTTGTCTGCTGGCAAGCATGCACTTGGAGCTGTTGACTGCTGGCTAGTTTAAGCTTTGAGCCCTGCTGTTCTGTGCTTAAGTTATTCTTATAAATTTTGTTTGTTTGTTTGTTTGTATTTTTGTTTTTTCAAGTTAACATTTTTTCAACATTAATTTTTGTTTGTTTACTTTAAGTCCTGGGATATAAGTATAGAATGTAGGTTTGTATAGGTACAGCAAACCACCATGGCACATAGGTATACATGTGCCATGGTGGTTTGCTGCACCTATCAACCCATCATCTAGGTTTTAAGCCCCACATGCATTAGCTATTTGTCCTAGTGCTCTCATTCCCCTGACTCCCCACTCCTCATCTGGCCCCAGTGTGTGTTGCTGTGTCCATGTGTTCTCATTGTTCAACTCTGACTCTCTGGATGAAGAAACTTATAAATGTGAGGAGGATATAGAAAACTCCCTCAAATTATATCTGGTAACCACCTAAAAACAAAAAACTGAAACAAAGGTCTACAATTTTGTCCAGTTCAAAAATCTGAAACTGACTAAAGGAATTTCTACAACAAATAGGTAAAAGGCTGCCAATTAAATTTTATCCCTGTATACTGGAGGTTTTCAATTAACTTTATAATCTGATTAAATTCACCAATTGGCAAATATTCAGGATCTTTATAAACACTAAAGCTCAAATTTCAGTTGGTACCCGGAAATCTCACTATTTCAAAATAAAGTATCTCTTTACTCTTAGAAGAGCTACCAAATATAAAACGGAAGAGAGATAGGTATGCTTCACTTTTACCATCAGAAGTATCACTTTTGTCAACTCCCCACAGTCATAGTAAGCATAAACGTAAAATATCCCAGGAGGATCGCAAATGCTCACAATTAGCCAGCAGTAAATTCAGTAGTATTTGGCATTTACAATCAGATTTATAAATTGAGACCTCTTCGACCTTATTCCTGAGTTTCCTAGATTTTGCACTTGAGAAACAGATGATTGGGCAATGGATTTAACAATGCCGTTTTTTAAAACTCTGTCTCTGGCCCTCAACATCACTCACAAGCTCAGGATGATGAAAAGAGAAACACAAAGAGGCCACTGATTGAAGAGCTGAGGTCAGTAAGGGTAAGAGGGATTTTCTCTTTAGTCTCTTGATTCATCTTTTAGCATTATTATTTCAACCATGGAGAACCTTGCCCTTGCTCCATTAGTAATAGTTCCGGAAATTTAGTCTGGAGAAGGCATGGATTGGTGGGAAGAATATTTTAGGTAGCAAGTGAGATCTGCTGTTGGCAGGAGGAAGGGAGAAGAATGAGAATTCCCAGAATATTAAGAAAGTGAAGGATTCTCTGAATTTGTCTGTACAAAGAGTAGCTCCTGAATGAGGGGCCTGAAGGCTGTCATTACAGTGTCCTCTGCCTAGAGGCAGGTCATGGCATTTGGTTCAGCTGTATTTTTGTTCGGCAGTCCTGTCTGAGATCAAACTTTCTTTATAATAAACCATTTGAGACTCAGTTTGATGAATTTAAAGTGAAAAATATTTACTTAAAAAATACAGAGCTAAAAGATATGTGCAAAAGAAATAATTGCCTACGGAGTAAGATTAAGGTAAGTTAATGCATTCTTAATACATTAAATGCTTTAGCGCATTCTTCAATTTATTCATAATTTAATAGCATTTGGATGAATTTTTATGCAAACTTGTTTTTAGTTTTAAAAATCTTTATTGACATTTTCCAAATTATATATATCATTCAAAACTGTAAAAAATTTAATATTTCAGAAAAATGTAATATAGATGATGAAAATTTTTCATGATTGTTGAATCCATAATTTTTCAACATGGATTCAAACTCAAGTCCAGTTAGGGTGATATTCATCCTGCTTTGCTTGAAACTGCCACAGTTTATACCTCTCATCCTGGCATAAGTATTTATTGTGCCCTATCACTCTCAAACTGCCTCTGTGTGAATAATAAATATGTGACCCTTAACCCATACATCTGCTTCTAAAAGAGAATCCACTACCTACCATGGTTGCAAGGTCCTCCATCTCTCTGTTTCTCTTCATTATTAGTTATTCTTAAAAAGTATTCTTTCTTTTTTGCAATTTATTTTAATTTTTCCTATTATTTTATCAGTTTAATTTTTGTAGAAACACACCTCCCAAGTGTGTTACCTTTGTAAGACTGAATACTTTTAAATAAGACTGTATATTTTGTCTTAAATATACATTTAAGAAAAATATTGATATAAATATATATTTGCATATATGTATATTATATATTATTACATTATAAATATAATAAATAAATAATATATATTTAATATAATGTAATATGTAATTAGATATTATAATAAATATTTATAAATACATATATTTCATTAAATACATATATATAATATATTTATAATATAATATTGAGATCATTTAGACAGGATCTGAATTTAAAGTTACCCTTTCTTAAGAAGTCATTTCTTTCTGACAGTGTAAAGAAATATTTTAAATAATATTTTTGAGCCAAATATTTAAGAGATCAAACTCAATATTGTATTATATATATTATTATTTATTTATTATATATTCATACATAATATTATATATTGTGTATATTATATTTCCATAATTTTGGGGCCTGGATTCAAACTCAAGTCCAGTTAGGGTGATGATCTTAATATAAAATGCAAAATTTTATGTTATCAAGAATGTGCACTCATGAGTAAAAATGAAGCAAGAGTAGTAATGCTACCTTTTAAAAACTTATGAACAAGGTAATTTTATTTAAGTTCTGTTCTGTAAATCTCTTTTAAGTGAGCATAGATTTTATTATGTTTATTGTCCATTTCAAAGTTTTAAATATTACAATATTAAATGATCTTCCTAGAGTAACTGTTTTTTAAATAAGTATTAATAATAGAACAAATAAAGATCATTTTTCCAAATGTGTGTTTAATTTTATAGATAACGTTTCTCAAATAATCTTATTAATTTTGTTTTTGTGTCCTTAAAAGAACATATGCACATGATTTGGCTGTTAGTTACTAAAAAAATTATTTAATTAATGTCTACTATATTTCCATGCCAGTAAAAAAAAAAAGAATATGTAAGGACAGAGGAAGAATATTTAGTAAAATAGCACGATGAACTATTTTACTATCTGTATTCTCAAAGTACTTTTAAAGTTTTCCCCTATTTGCCCAGGGATGCTAGATACTCACAGGTAGTGTGAGTACTTTTGTGTAGCCATTATATTTTAATAAAATATTATTTTCTGTTTTTGTCATATGCCTGTGGACATTGTAAAAGACAGAGATTATTTATTTCTTCTTTTTGTAGCTCTAATGCTAACTGTGGACCTGCTGAACGATGGAATCAGCAAAGATCTGATAGATAAGTGTCTAGTTAATATGAACTAAGAACCTATAAAGTGAAAACACATAGAAGTGTGTTAGAAATAGGAAATTAATTACATAGAGTTTTGTTTTAAAAGCATTATTATGTTTAACTCCTTTGATAAGGTATAAACATGATATCTAGGTCATCTTGAGTTAGAGAAGCCCCAACTGCTCCATAAGTGTGATGTCAGTTTTGAATGTGCATTGAGGGACAGCTGGATTTGAGAAAAAAAGAAATTATCTTACTGCCAATAATTTCACCACAAATTGTCGTGTGGCTGGGAAAATATTTGATATGAAAACACTGCATCCACCTTCTAAAGAATAACCAGATATATTCATGAATGGAAGGATTTGGTAAGATACATGAGGACAGATATAAAACTGCATGACCAATGAATGTTACACACATGTACATGAATCAAATAAACAAACAATAAAAGACAAATTAAAACAATCTTTACTTTTTGTTGCAAACTAATTAATTAGACTAATAATCAAGGCTCTCTGTCAATTGATTCTATGTAGCCTACATATTACTTTACTGATTAAACACTTTCTTTTATCTAAGTCAGTCTCCAAACTAGAAAAGACTGAAGACTTATTGCACACATGTCCATGTGTTCATTAATATATTAGCAGTATACAATGACTATTTACTCTGTTAGTTGACATTTTAGGCTCTGAGGTTATACTGATGTACAAGATAGATACAGTTCTAACGAACATGGGATTCACAATTCAGGAGGGGAACCAAAATGTTTTTCAAAATTCGTACAGATGTGTTCCTAACTGTGATTTTGTTTTTCAGAATGCAGTGCGATTTTAAATAAATAGAATCCATTTCATTTGGGATTGATTTATGTTTCAGCAAAGGCCTTCCAGAAGAAGAGACATTAAGCAAAAACCTGAAGTATGAACACGGTTTAGACACGTGAAGTTGAAGAGAATGTGAGTGACAGTCTGGAGATGAGGATAATCTGAGCACATTCAACAGAATGAACGCTGAAGTAGCTCGATTACAATGAAGGTAGTTGAGGTGGCTTGAAAGGACCTTAGAGAGGTGGGTGGCAAATATATCATATAGGGTGATAAAGGGTTTGCAAAGAATTTCTGTATTCTAAGCCTTTAACAATTCTCTGGCCACTGCCTGGAATGCTTTTCCTTTGCTCATCTGTCTGTGCTAATTCTCCATATCCTTTAATTCTTATTACCTTGAACCTAATCATAGTGGATAACATTTATTACATGCTTATCATATGCCAACTTCAGTGTGAATTGTTTCATATATAGCATCTAATTTATTTTCCATCTGTATTATACACAGGAGATTTATTCTTCTTCACAAGAAAGTGATGTGTAGAGATTCAGTGTATTACTGAAGATTATATATGGCAGAGTCAGGTTAGGGATCCAGGCTGTCTAATCCAAAGATTGTTTAGTCAGTAAGTCATACTGACTCTTTGAAAAGAAATTTCATCCCACTAATTTCTACTCTCATTCTTTTTAAAAATCTACCCAACACTGTGTTATTTTTAGTTTTTCAAACATTTATTGATATATGTGGCCACAGTTTAACACAGAACCTGGAATTCAGTTCTGCCATGGAAACATTATAAAAAGAGTACTTAGACCAGACAACTTTTCCTAAGATAGAGAGCTAGATTCACAGAGGGCATTCAGTTAATATTTTGAGAGTCAGTGTCTCCGTGATCAAATTTGAGCCTAATTTGTTGTTCAACTTTGCTGTGACCGTCCGGGGGCACAGTGTGCCTCAGTCCCTTTAGACTAAGCTGGGCCACAAAAAGCAGTAAGTGTTTGTTCTAAATTTGCCAAAATTCACTGTTCCTCCAGGGACTCCACTACACCTCCCAATGAGGGGAAGACAGACCCAAGGGTATGTAATAACCTTAAGAATCCATAGAACTCAGAATTCTAATCACCATGTTCTCCTTCTAGCATGCCCAAATATTCAATAATAATGCCAATTAATTATGTGACCATTTATGAATTGAGATAATAGTGTTTTGGTTCAAACTTGCTAAAAAATTACAAATAATTTTGGTGAAATTCTCCATGCTCTACTTTGGTTATCATTATTATCAAGGGTGAATCTATCATATGTTAACGAATTCTTAAACAAAAGAGCTTTTGCAAATTAAAAATCATATGAGAGTAAAGAAAGAATTTATCCATTAATTAATAATATCTGGAGACTCCTGAATTAAGATTTTCCTTTAGTTCTTAAAATGATTTATAAGCAAGAAAGCTTGATTAACAGAAACACACGGTGTATATTTTCCTGTCTATTATTATTGGTATTGTGTGAACCTAAGGAAGAAAATCCATAGTTGAATCAAAAGCACTGTTCTCTGAACTAATATGATGGTAATTTATGTTAGGTAATGAATATTTAAGAGAAGATATTTTAACATTCTGTGTCCCCCAAACAGATCTTCCATTAAATATAAAATAAATATTGTCCGGGGAATTGGTTCTGTGCACCACTGACACATAGTTATTTAAAAATTGATTTATTTGTAGTGTATTTGTGGACATATTTTGGTCTTCTGAATTTCTTTCATCTTTTATACTGAAGTGTTTACTTACTTTTCCACTTACAACTTCTATAATATAGGTATTTATATTTAAATATTAGAGTAACGGTATTATAGCCTTCTTTCATGAAGAAAACTAAAAATATAAACACTTTAAAAATTGTAATTTGTAAGAGCATTATGTTAATAACACACATTGAAATCACTGTTCTCCGCAAGATATTAGGGTTAGAGTGATACAAGTTTGCAGTTCTCAACCACTAAATTGCCTTGCCTGCAGCTATAATATGTAACAGTTTCAGGAATGAAACATGTACGCATACCTGACTGGCTATTGTTGATTGTTGTCTATGTATTTGTGCAACGAGTAAAGTTCTTAGGGCTTAGTTGGCTATTTGAATGATGAATACGGTTCCTCTGGTATGGCCACGGCATCATTCATAGTTTCTTGGAAAGTTGTATTTATGTATGACTTTTCTAAGTCTAGCTTGGTGTGGTTGACCTTACTCTTGTCCTCTTTGCGCTGTGCTCTTTCCCCTCTATCTAGAGAAACAAGGTCAAGGCGTGTTCTCTGATGCTTGTTCATTAACAGCTCTGCGGGTGATGCTCCCAGAGAGGTCGGATGTGTTGTGTGATGTTCTCACACAAACTATGTTAACTTTTGATAAGTGATTATGAGTTTTAATTGTGTTGAGGTAGCTAGAGGTTTGTTAAATGGACCTTATTTCAAAATGGTAAGCTGAAGCAGTAAATGTTAAAACCAAAGAATCCCCGAACTTCTCGCACTTTATTTTTTGCATATGCACTTTATTTTATTATTTCCTGAAAAGACAAAAAGAAAGCTAGTGGGTTAATGTGGTATTTATGCAAGGCTGCCAATGTAAATAGAATTCTGTGATTTAATTTTTTTACTGGCATGACTTTTTTATATATATAATATACATAAAATGTGCATACATAATATATGCATATGTATATATATTAGATATGTATGTATATATAATATATAAAATGTATAAAACATATTAGATATAAAATAAAATATTACCTATATTATATAGTATATAAAATACATACACATATCTTATAGTATATACATTATACATTGTATGTATGTAATATATGCATATATATCTAGTATATATAATATATACATGTTGATTATATTTATATGCACATACACATATACATATGGGTATGTCTGTGTCTATGTTTGTGTATCTTTTTTTTTGTCTTGCAAGCTCAACCTTTAAAAAAAAAGTTCCAGGATGGATGGAGAGGAAGAGAGTGATTATGTATACATATACTGTCCATGTTTGCTTAGCTAATATGAAGGAGAATCTGGATTCAAACTGAGGAACTCTGACTCCCAAGCCACCACCCAATTAGGACTGCTTTGAAAACTCTGAGTTTTCTATTGGTATTAATACAGCTGATTGACATGGAAATAAACATATGTTTCTTTTTTAACTTAAAAATATTTTTATTTTGTTTTCAACATTTAGCATTTTTTTTGTATCAAAGTTCTAAGTAGCTGCATGTCTCTTTATAATGTGTATATTTGTTGCTTGTTTGTTTTGTTTTAATTCTATATAGTTTTTTGTTTTTGTTTTTCATCATTGGTAATTTAATCCCTCAGGCTATGCAGTTGGATTATGTACAACAAAGCATCTCCTTAGCATCTTCAGACCCTTTCATTGTAAGCTGCTTTTCTGTACTTGTGGAAAGAAAGGGAAGAAAAAGATACTGCATTTTCTTAAGATAGAATAATGCCTATTTATTTCTTCATTTCCTCCTACTTCTTCCTATTATCTTTGTAGAAAGAATTGCTGGATCTATTGATATGTAATTTTCATTTAATTCTCCAACATGTTATTGCTATTTAAAATGGTTTAAGAAAATTGGCTTAATATAGCCAAGAAACATTCTATAGGAACATTTGTCTGTAATTCCTCTATATTTAAATAAAACATCGTTTCTCTCTTGGAGGTTAGTTATGGCCATTTAAAAATGCTAATGTTTTAGTGTTTTTTTAAAAATATGATAGGCATGCTCATAGTATAAAAATCAAATTTCATCAGGATATGTAGTGAAAAGTCAGTAACTTTACAACCTCACACCCAAACAGTAATTTAAGTTGCTTTCATAACAAAGACATATTATCTACCTTCTAATACTCATAAAAAATTTTCTTTACTTCTCAAACTAAAGAGAGTGTTGGTTCAGCAATGATGTTATGAAGTTACTTTCAATTAAATATGTGCTTTGATCAGAAGAAAAAAAAGATCCATCAGATCTCAGCCAAGCTCTTTTGAATGATTTTTTTTTCTTCAAAATCAAATACACTAAAATTTCCAAACAATAACACTTATAATGTTTCAGTTTCTTTTAAGGTAGTCTGAACTGGGAGATATTAAGGTTTATACCTAATTTCATAGTTGTATTCAGTAGGAAATAAGAAAATTAGTTTAAATGACTGACCCACATCAGGAGATCAAGACTGGACAAAGTGTTAATTTATCTACAGATTTTACCAGGCAGATTGCCAATATCCAAGTTCATTAGACAGGTCCTAGGACTAATAAGGACTCTTGGGGGCTACAATGTGAAATACCTGAGTAGATGAGTCAGGTAAAGATTTTAGAAAGTTTGGCTTCTAGACTCACATTCCCAGGAGTTGAATAGATTGGAAGGGGAAAAATGTGGTCAAAAACTAGTGATTTTGAATTAGAAGTAGGGCATAAATGTCCTATAATTGCACTTGGGCAATATTAACTGGATTGCAAGAAACTGTAGTATGAAGTAACAACATAAATCAGGAAATCTCTTTCCCTTAGGAAGTACATTTTATTAAACTTAGTATTCTTGCTTCCTGTTTTGTTACCTAAGCTAAATGGATTCTGATGGCCCTAGACTTTAGCTTGGTGCAAGGTGAGGGCTGACCTTAAGCAAATATCTGGTTTCTCACAAACTAGTTGTGGTTCTTGTTTCTGTGTGACTTTGAGCTGGCTCTGAGAAATCCAAGGACAAGGTGCCATTTCTCAGAACAGTCTCATTAGGGCCATCTTTAGTATTGCCTGAAATTAGCAATTTACACAGTTAGTGGATGAACTAGTATAGAGAGAGAGGGAGAGAGAGCAAGAATGAGAGCCTTAAGAAAAATGGCATTTATTAAGGCCCCGCCATTCTCAATGCGTAATGCTAGAGACTGACAGAGCATGGCGCTAGAGACTGAAGAGACAAAAAAAGAAAAAGCATAGTTCTTGCTGTCAGGTTCTTACAGTTTGGGGTCTTTGTTTTTGTTAAATTATTGATTGGATTTTATCACTAAATGTATGGCCCCATTAAAAATAATAAAAGAAATAAGTAAAGAACAAAATGAAGGAAGAGTGGAAGGGAGGGAGGATAGGAAATGAACGAAACAAAACCAAGTAAGAGATAAATCTGCTACAGTCCTGCAAGCTGGCTGTGCTTGCAGAAGACAGTTAACATATTACACTGGTTCACATTTCCTGTTTAAATTTGAGCGTAGAATAAAGGATAGAAAAAAGTTCATTTTTTTGAACAGTAAACTTTAAACAAATCAGGAGAGTATATTGGTAATTTTTAGAAGTAGCAATTCTCATTAAATCTGTTTGTAATTGAATTATCATGCCCTTAAAATTACATGATAGATTATTATCTTCAGTAGTATTAGTTAAAGTAAGAATGATATACAACCAAAATATCAGTAAGGCTAATTCTCTGAGACCATAAGAGAACCAAGTCAATATCCCCACAACTACATCATATTGATCATTCATTTGATTTAAGAAGAAAGAAGACAAATATGTTAGTGAAAGGGAGACAAATGAGCATGTGCCTGGCCAATCCCTGACTCATTTACAAAGGAAGCTAATGTAACTCTTGTACTCATTTTACGGGAAATATGATAGATCTGATTATATAATTTATGCCTCCTTTCAGACTTCCTACACCCCACTAATTGTCTCTTCCTTTCTTTTCTACACTTTTTGCTCAGGTATTTGGCAGCTATTGCACTTTTTGGATCTTTTTTTTTAAGGATGTTACTATCAATCTTTCGCCTACATCTAAATGGCATACCTAGGAAAAAGATCCCATTTTTAGCCTTAATATTTGCAAATTACTTGAGGTAATATGAGGGAAAAATTAAGTATTCACCCACATATGTCACTGTAGCTTTAACATTTTACTAAAAATTGCATAATCAAAGCCTATCACTATATTTTGCTGCTTAGTCTTAAACCTAGCAAATTGATTGCTTTAAATGAATTTTTCTTTATCTTGGAGATTTGGTGCAATAAATTATTTTAAGTAATGTTAATTTTGACTGGAATTGTAAATCATCATTTTCTAAGTTAAATACATTTTAAAACTTTGGTTTTAAATTTCAGGATTAATGCATAATATTCTAAAGTTCCTGTATGAACAAAGACACACACACACACACACACACACACACACACAGACATACACCTCACATACACACACAGCTCTTGAAACTCTGTAGACATCAAAGTGTGCTTTAAAAATTTAAGTGTAAATTAGCTCAAAACATATAGATTAAATCTCTTTGAAATGCATTTGTGTTTAAAATTTAATGTTAGTAATGCTTAGCTTGAAGGTGTCTTGGGCTTTGCTTAGTAAAAACAGTTGAATTATCTTATTGAACTGAATTTAATGTTTTTAACTAGAAATAAATATGCAGCTATAACTCCTAAATTCATTGAAATAAATGCACAGTTAACACACATTTTAAGAATCTCATAAGCAATGCAAGTTATGTATTTGAGAAAGTTTTCCTAGACCACTGCTTCTTAAAGTTCATTGTACATATATTAATTGTCTGGGGATCTTGATAAAAGTAAAATCTAATTTCATATGTGTGGGACAGGACCTGAAATTCTGCATTCCTAACAGGCTCCCACATGATGCTGCTACTGTGCTCCATGAATCGTGCTTTGAATGGCAAGAGTCTAGACCACAGGCCACATAGGAAAGGTATATCCGTTTCTTTGTCTTGAAACTTTAAGAAAAATTCTTTCGAATAGTATAGTATATGGATTATATATTATAATTCTTCCCTTCTAGATTTCCATCAGAAAGCTGTAGATATGGTGTCTGCTGAAGAGTTAGAAGCAACATAGAAACATAGAGTTGTCTAACTTCTCTGTACCTCATTACCTTGCTTTTGGTTTTGAAAAATACAGGTTTAATCTGATGCTGAGTTTTGAATGTGGGAGGCAGTTGACTAGTACAATTACAATTGCTGTCAGCTATGGGCATAGACTTCAACTTTAACTAACTATATATAGATAATAGAAGTAGATACGAATATTAATTCCATGAAGTCAAAGAAGGATTTTTAAATGATTATTGTATTGAGATCTAAAAAATGTGTAGAATTACTATACATATAGTTATATAATTATATATAATTATAATTATAAATATGTAGTTATATAATTATATATTTATAATTATAATTATATATAACTACATATAACTATATATCATATATATAACTAATATATAGTTATATATGTGACATATATAATTATATATTATATAGTTTATATATATGTTATATACAATTATATATTATATAGTTTATATATAATATATGTTATATATAATTATATATTATATAGTTTATAATATATATGTTATATGTAATTATATATTATATAGTTTATATATTATATATGTTATATATTTTATATATAACATATATGTAATGGTATTTAATATAGTTACATATATATTGTATATAGTAGCTATATTAAATATAGTTAAATATAAATATGTATTATATATTTAATTATATATATTATATATGTTACATATGTTATATGTACAATATATAACATATATATGATTATGTATAATCTATATATAATTATATATATATATACATATATATATGTATATATATACATAGGGCAAATTAGCTATATTTAAGCTATATTAGCGTAAACACTGAGAGTCACACTAGTGATTCCAGCCAAGTTAGAAATGGAGTTCACAAGTTACTCTCTCAATAAGATTAAACTTGACAGGTATGATGGGGAACTCCCTTTGATGGAATCTGGTTTGGAACTTTGTTTGTGGTTAATCACAGTCATAATCATTCTTACATAAAAATTATGTTAATAGATATTCTAAGTATGAATTTATAATTAATATGGGAAATTTTTATATTTCCTCTCTTGTCATTTAATTTCCTAAAGAGGAAACTGACACTTATGGAACATTACATGAGGATTCTTGGGAAGAAAGGTGAAAAATCTCCTTTATCATACCAAACAGAAAGACAATTTGTTCAATAAATGAATTTAATTATGAAATTTTCATTTGTTGAGTAATCAAATAATGAAGACATACTTAGTCTTTTAACTAGAATTTGTGAATTGGTGCTGTGCATTAAGAAAAGGAGACACAGTTTGACTAATAGGTTAAGCAATTAATTTTAGTTCAGTATGATTGTATTTAAGAAAACGCTATATACATATAAAAAGGGACTAATAAGTAGAACTTCTGAAAAATATTTCTTATGTGAAAATAAGTATCACTAACTTGGGACTACAGTGCCATCTCACTCAAGGATTCAGAAACAAGTGAAGTATAATAGCTCTTTGAGAGATTAATTATTAAATCATGACAGTAGAGCAGAGCAGAAATATACAGGTCACTGGAAAGGGAAAGAATACTTTCAAGGCCTGTGAGACTTAATTGTTACCTGAATAAATACATTAATATAGCTGGTAATAGAATAAGACGTTCATCAGGGAAGTTGGTCGGTGGCGAAATCATAGATAAATGGGAGTAACAGCTTAGCAACACCCTCCAGATATTTCTCTTGGATAGAGTTTTAACCAATATCTGGAACCCTCTGTACATGTGTCCTTTCTCTCCCCTGTACTCACCTCCTTACTCTCCTTCCCTTCTTGTTCATGAAGCTCTCTTACCTGTGAGATGGATGATGAGAGACTCTCCTAACTTCATACTACTGAACATTTGCTACACACAGCTCCTTGTTTTGTTTTGCTTTAGTTTCTTGCAAAATGAGCAAATTTTATATTGCTTCCTATTGCAGATCTCATTACAACGGAAAATGCAGAAGTCTCATGGTTTTGAAGATTTCAGGCCTTGTGATAAATTTTATTACTTTTATAAAATAAAAATTAGATATTACAATGTACTGTGTGAGAAGTCCTCATTAGGTGTGAGGCTTTGAATACCTAGATGGGGTTAAATACCTGAAGTATGTTTAACTTTCTTCTACAAATTGGGCAATATGCATAAATATATACACATGTGTACCTTTAAGAAATGCAAATAAATTATTTTTGATAAGTCATTATGCTAACTCCTTGTATAAACCTTTTAAAAACATTTTTTTATAAAATTAATAGGCAATAGTAGATAGCTCTTTGTAAAGAGCAAATTACTGTTTGTAAGTTACTTTAATCCAAAGTACAAATACAGAGATGGGAATTGTGAAAGGAGTAGGATAGGTCTATGGGCTTCTGTTTTAAAAATGATGTCAACTATGGTAGAATGATTTATAATGCACAAGTATGTTTATTGCAGCACTGTTTGCAACAACAAAGACTTGGAACCAACCCAAATGCCCATCAATGACAGACTGGAAAAAGAAAATGTGGCACATATACGCCATGGAATATTATGCAGCCATAACAAAGGATGAGTTCATGTATTTTGCAGGGACATGGATGAAGCTGGAAACCATCATTCTCAGCAAACTAACACTGGAACAGAAAACCAAACACCACATATTCTCACTCTTGAACAATAAGAACATCACACACCAGGTCCTGTCAGGGGATGGGAGCTAGGGGAGAGATAGCATTAGGAGAAATAGCTAATGTAGATGATGAGTTGATACGTGCATCAAACCACCATGACGTGTATATCTATGTAACAAACCTGCACATTCTTCACACGTATCCCAGAACTTAAAGTATAATAATTTAAAAAAAGAAAAAAAAGAAATAAAAATGTTGTCAATTCTCAAAGATAAGTATAACCTTCCCTCTTCTGATCCTTGATTTAAGGGTCTTAGAATAAATGGAACAGGCCTGCAAGACATAAAGAATATTCAGTCTGTCATGCACTCTTCTAATTCAACATTTGATTTTTCTTTCTCTTACTCTGAGATGGAATGACAAACGTAAAGAAGATAGCATATGGTTTTCTTGTGACAGAGTGGCAGTATTGCCAGTATTTATCCTAGTATGTTATACATTATTTTTCCTTCCTTTGTCTTCTCACTGCTTCAGTGCTTTAGGAGTAGGGTAAAATTAAGCAAATAGAAGGTAGAAAGCTAATTTGTAATTGGTTGTATAAATGTGCTTCAGTTCATTGCATTATATTCTACTTTTTGTTGTTCACTCATCAAATATTATTAAAGTAATTATGTATGTCTGGCATAGGAATAGATCCTGGGGACTTACAGTCTCCAAAAACTTGCCAGGTTTTGTTTTCATGAAATTTTCAGTTTAGTGAAGATGACCAAACTATATTCAGGGGTCATAAGCATATGCAAGAAGTGCCAATAGAGATGACTATGTACTTCTTACAATAGAGATGAGTAGTAGTAGATACGAATATTAATTCAGTGGAGTCAAGGAAGGCTTCTTAAATGATCATTGAATTGAGATCTGAAAAATACATAGAATTACTAGTTGCGAGGAGGAAACAGCAATCATTTCATTCAGTAGGTACAAAGATCATGTGACAAGAGTAAGCATAGCTTACAAGAGATTAGCAGAAGGCCATAATGGCAGAAGTTCAGTGTGCAAAAGTGAAAGTTGTATAAAATCTGGAAAAGCTGACCTGGAATTGACGTTTCAAGGATTTTCTGGCATTTTTAAGTCTTGTACGTTACCCCAAACTAAATGGAACTCCTTAAAAGGAGGACTCAGGGGTGCGGTGGCTCACGCCTGTAATCCCAGCACTTTGGGAGGCTGAGGTGGGTGGATCACGAGGTCAAAAGATCGAGACCATCCTGGCCAATATGGTGAAACCCCATCTCTACTAAAAACACAAAAATTAGCCGGGCGTTTGCCACGTGCCTGTAATCCTAGCTACTAGGGAGGCTGAGGCAGAAGAATCGCTTGAACCCAAGAGGCAGAGGTTGCAGTGAGCCGAGACTTTGCCACTGTGCTCCAGCCTGGCGACAGAGCAAGACTCCATCTCAGGGAAAAAAATAAAGGAGGACTCAAGTTGGGCAGTCATGAAATGATTGTACCCTCTAGGTGAGAGATAAAGCTTACTGATAATACAGCTATGTTGGTAGGATTTTGTTTTGTTTCTTAAAAAGGATGGCATCTTGAGCAGAATTAGATTCTAAATAAGGAATTTAGTCCTCAGCCATTGGTTCTAGGTTGGTCCTATATGTAAAAAACTGTATTGTTTACTTTTGGAAACTGGGATGGTTTTGAGAGAGTTGGCCATAATTAACACTTCTGTCAAGATCACAGGAAAAATCTGAGGGTTCCCTGGACAACTTGGAAACATGGTCTTGCTACCTATAAGAGATTCCAAGGATGGTCTTTAATTGAGTGAAAAAAGACTTTTAAAAAATATGAATTACTTGAAATCTTTGCTGGTGAAGATTTTTACATCACGGGAAGAATTCACTGGTATGAATTCGCTGGTGTTTACTGGGTCGCTTTTAACCTCTGAACTGGTATCAGAGCAATCAACTGTTTTTATTTTCCATTAGCTAATGTTTTATCATAGGTCTGTCCCTAGAAAAACTTGTGTGAATAGTTACAGGAGTTTTCTAGTCAATCCCTCTTTGTTTTTGCAGGTATCATGGGAAATTAGATCTGGCTACCATGGCTCATACGGTAAATATCTGTTATTAAACGTGATCTCTTGACTCTTATCAGAGTAATTGATGGTCGATGAGCGCTCTAAAAAGTCCATTTGAGGTCAGGTTCACAAATGTTGCAAGTCAGTTTTTGGAAATATTTTGTTCAATGATACAAGAAAGCAGAGGTCATGTGATCAGTGCAGAGGGTAGAGCCAACAAAAATTTAGATGGTCATTAAACTTTCAGGGTTTGGGAAATTCTAAGCAATACTGTGCTTGCTTCCACTTCCTCTTTAAATTTTATTTTATTTGTATGAACTTTTTAAAATTTAGATGGATGGTTTCCTGTCTTTTCTATTCAAAAAGAATTGGGCATATGAAAAAAAACTTTAGAGAAGTTCTGCTCATAAACCCTGAAAACATTCTAAAAGGAGGTGGGCAACAAAGTTTGTGGATGCTTTGATTCCATTTTCCCTTCTACAAACAGCCAGCAGACTGTAGGGTGGAAGAAATTGCACTCGCACTTGTAGTAAGTAGAAATCATTTGATTATAAGTGGAAAACAAACAACAGAGAGTAGTAGCCAAAAGGAGGGTTAAGAACCGGTTGCACTTTAGCCACAGCACAATTGACTTTCTGCTTTTGTACGTCAGTCACGTGAGCTTGGTCAATAGCTGGTCCTGAGAGGTGGACACTCTGTATGTGCTGACAAAATCAGGTTTGTGTGTCTGCAGTACTGAAGGGCAGAACTTTGACCACAGCAAATTTGTTAAAGTAATGAATGCCACCCTAGACGACTCCAGTTGGCTTTCTTGCTAGCCTGACACAGGAAACCTAACCACTATGCATTACTGTATTGGTTGAATTTCCGCTTAAAATTAGGGGTTCACTTCTGAGGGTTCTATTAATATAGGGAGACGTTGGCACATTTGAATATAAAGTGTAGCATTACTCTTTACTTATCAATAATGTTCTATGTTATCATAAATGAAGTTAAACCAAAATAAGAATTGAAATTTTGGTGATTATCAGGTGAGATATTTTAAATACAGAACTGATGACTGACATTTGAAGAATTCACTGTCTCTCAAAATCGGTGAGAGTAGTTGTGAGAGTTTATTTTGCAGGATGAAGATAGTTGCAGTAATGATATATATAATTAACTAGAAATATGACAGAAGGTGAATGAGTGATACTATGTTGAATCAAAGAAAGAAAATGGAATTTGAATAAGGTAAAACGAAAATAAAAATAAAAAATAACCTGGGATTTTAGAAAGTGTATATTTTGTGTAAGGATATGTGTGTCTGTGTGTGTGTGTGTGTGTGTGTGTGTGTGTGTGTGTGTGTAAGTATATTAGTCAGTTCTTGCACTGCTATAAAATAATACCTGAGCCTATTTATAGTAATTTATAAAGAAAAGAGTTTATTTGGCTCACAGTTATGCAGGCTGCACAGGAATCATGGCAGCATCTGCTTATGGAAAGCCTCAGGGAACGTTTACTCACTGTGGAAGACAAAGTGGAGCAGGTGTCTTACACGGCGGGAGCAGGATCAAAAGGTCCTGCTCAAGAGCATCACCCCTAGGAGGAGTTTGGGTATTACATATACCCCATGGTCAATTAACTACTAGTGAATAGACATTCCCTGGTGAGAGTGCTTAAAGAGAGAATGATTTCTTCTTCTTCTTTTTTAATTATCCACATTAACAGAAAATCTGGAAGCAAATAAACATCAGTGATCGAGGGAACTAGAATAGTTGATATTGGGAGAGGGCTAGGCTGACCACATCTTAGCGATAGCAACGGTAACAATAACCATAGGAAAGACATTGACAGCACTATTTTCTGAAACACTATTATATCCAGCAATGCATTCAGAATTTTAACATTACATCTTATACTTCTCACTGGAAACATATGAGCTATGTATTATTATTTGCAGTGTAAAAACAAGAAAGGTGGGTATTAAATAAATTTAATAATTTTCTGGAATTATAGTCATAGCCAGATAGAATAAATGTGAGATCTTAGATTTGAATTCACCTGAGTGTGACTCCAAAGTCTTCTGTGTGTATTGGTTTTAGGTCATGGACTCTAGCACTGTAAAGGCTAGAGAATAGGTAAATCTCTATGATTTAATATTAGGCATAAATTTGAATTGACCAAACCAAAATCAATATATCATTTGGAAATATTTTTTATGCATAAATACCTAGGAATAATTCCATATCTTTGCTATTGTGAATAGTGTAGTGATGAACATATGAGTGCATATGTCCTTCTGGTAGATTAATTTATGTTCTTAAAGACACATGCACTTGTACATTCATTACTGTACTATTAACAATAGCAAAGGCATAGAATCAACCCAGGTGCTCATCAGTGGTAGATAAGTAAAGAAAATGTGCTGTATACACAATGAAATACCATACAGCCATAAAAAGAATAAAATCATGTCCTTTGCAGCAACATGGACAAAATGTGAAGTCACAATCCTATGCAAATTAATGTAGGAACATAAAATTAAATATAGCATGTTGTGACTTATAAGTGAGAATTAAACATTAAGCACACAAGGACATAAATATGGAAACAAAAGACGCTTTGTAATGCTGGAGGATGGAGGGAGGGGAGATGGGTTACAGATATCCTGTTAGATACTATACTCACTACTTGGGTAACAGGATCTAAATCTCATCGTCACACAATATTCCCAGGTAACAAATCTGGGAATATTGTGTGAGACATATATATCCTCTCTATCTAAAATAAAAGCTGAAATTAAAAAAAATTAGAGAATCAGTTATGTATCTGAATATAACATATGTCATTTGGTTTTGATAGTCACTGCAAAATTGCCCATCAAAAATATGTCTCATTCTTAAAAGTATTGACACATGAGCTGATAAAGACATACTTAATTCTAGTTAAAAAATAAAATAAAATACAATGTGGAGTAGAAACTATCAGACTATCCAACTATTATACTTGGATTACATATAAAAAAATAGGACCATAAAAGGTTACAGAAAATTGCTATGGAAGGTCAGCAATGAAGTTATGATGTAGAAAAAATATTTCATGAGACATTTTCAGTACTTTAAAAACAAATTTATGCTAATCAGATTCCAAGCTAAATTTGCTTTTCACAATTAAATATTACTAAGTAATCACAATAAGCCAGTATCTTTGAACTACTTGTATTTTACATTATAATATAAAATATGATTTATTAAAATTTTAGAGTATTGCCATGTTTAAGAAGAAAAGGTCTGAATTCTACTTGCCTGTGTGCAAATTAGGACTTTGCCAGCAGAAGCAAATGAATCAGTTTGTGTAAACCTCAGTTTTACCATTTAGTGTGTGGTGACTAACAACTGCACTTAGCTCATGAGATTGTTTTAAGTGTTTAATAGCATAGGCACTTGCTTCTACAATTGGTACCTGTTAAATGCTTGACACAATTTCTGTTTTTATAATTGTACTTTAGCTTGTTTATATAATGAAGCTTAACTACTTTGCATGCCCCAGAAGTAATATATTTATCTATGTTTACAAGGCAGGCTTCTACCTTCTGAGATATCACATTTTTATGTTCTTAAGCACAAAATACCAGTCTATGACTTTCTTTTTTACCCTCAATGGCCTTTCTGTCTTTTCACTACACAAACACGTATTCATTTTTTAAAGAAAACAATATATGCTATACCAACCGTCTTTGCTGCTTTAATTGGAACTTGAAGACATTTTCACGTAATTCAGTATATCTTAAACTGTTTTCTGTTTTATTTTTTAGATCATTAATTGAGGCAAGAAGACATGTTACAAATACAAAAGAATGGAAACATTTTGAATAACGAGAAATTGAATTCAGCAACAAATTTGAACTTAAAAGTACCAAAGTTTGAATAAACAAATAGGAAATAATGAGCAAGAACATCTTTAGCATGCTTAATTTGTGCCAGGTAGTATAAGCACTTTACACTATTAATCCTTAATTAATGATCTCTGATGCAGGTTATTTTGTTATTGACATTTTATAGATAAGGAAACTGAGACATAGAATCAGTCTCAGGTGTAACTTCTTGGTAATGCCTAACCTACATTGTCTAAATCTGGTTTAGTTTTAGTTTCTTCTACTACTTGGGCACAATATTGTGCTTACATCAATTATGGTAGCTATTTGAAAAATTAAACCTTGTCAGGCTGAAAAAATTACTCAGTAAAGATTTCCTGTTTTCTTTTATTGGTTAAGGCCAAAGGTAAGAAAATATCCAACCCCTTTTCCTTAGTCTTTTGCAATCAGTAAATTATTTGGATAATCAAAACAGTTTATAAATTGAAGAGATAGATGATGAAATGCAGTATATTATTTCCAAGCTTTACCTAGTCTAAGGTTTATTCTGATGTAAGAACTATTATAGCTAAATTTAAAGGCTTCATTATAGATGACTTACTAAAAGTTTATGAGAAACCTGAAGTTCCATTTTTTTCTTTTGATGGAGTCTCTATCACCCAGGCTGGAGTGCAGTGACACGTTCTCAGCTCCCTGCAACCTCCGCCTTCCAGGCTGAAGTAATTCTTCTGCCTCAGGATACCCAGTAGCTGGGGTTACAGGTGCCCACCACCACACCTGGTTAATTTTCGTATTTTTAGTAGAGATGGAATTTCACCATGTTGACCCGGCTGGCCTCAAACTCCTGAAATCAGGAGATCCACCCACCTTGGCCTCCCAAAGTACTGGGACTAAAGGCTTGATCTACCACTCCCGGCCCGAAGTATGCATATTTGCATGATATATTTGCGTATTTCTGTATCCTACATCTGTATGTAGAGTGAAAGAAAGCTAGCACCAGTGAGCACTGGTCACGTTGATGCCTGTCACCAAAATTCTTAACAGACAAAATTATACCCATAGCCAAATATTCTATAGTGTAGAGTAAATTGATTTACTATGTAGATGAAATCCCATAGAAGAATATAGCACCATGGTTTTTGTTAAATCATCTTTGTGGTATTGTCCTATATTTTTACAGAAGTTTGTGTCATATGGGAGGTGTTATTTTCTTACGAAACTTAATCAAGTATGCAGTCTGTAAAGCAAATAAATACTAAAATGGAGTCAAACAAAAAACATCTTTAATGTGGTGGTAGTGATAGAAATTGTGGTACAGAATGAGAGTTTCTTTTAACATTAAATTAACATAATTTGTTACCATTGGCTTGAAAAGTGGCAAAAATTATGTAATGATCTTCTGATGTCTTATTATATGAAAAGAGAGCCAGTAACAAGTATTGTAGGCCAAAATGAAACCGTCAGCAATGACTTTAATAGTTTTTCAGAACTCAAATAGTGAAATGCAATTGTGGAGCTGTCCCCGTTTGGAGTACTTCACTGTCATGTGAAACACAGGTCTTGTTATTTAAACCAGTCACTTTAGATTGATAATCCAATGTTAAAAATGCTGTTCATTTGGTTTATTCACACCATGTAGTTTATTTAGTTTATTCACACCATGTAGAGTCACAAGAAATTGAATTAGGTTGCAGAATTATTCTAACGATTTTTTGTATCTGTGATGCCTAATTCACTGTCATTTTTACTTTTTACCTGACTGGAAAATCAAGAAAAAATTCAATGAAATGTATGTAGCATTTATCCAGAAGTGAGCCTCAGTTTATAGGGTTTTATGTCAATATTGGGAATGTGCACTTGCTTAGTGCTGTATGGAATTCTATTATGCATGAGTTTTGATGGTTTTAAAATTGCTGAAACTATGTTAAATTGGCAAAATTATAAAGTCATTATAGCTTTTAATATTAACACTGTAACTCTGTCCAACATTACTTGTTTCTTCAGTCTGAACTACTGCTTTCTTCTTTTGACCTCTGAGAAATTCAAATCATTTGCAATATCAGTCTCTCCTTTTGGGGAAAATAAAAGCTGTACAACAAATATATAATTTCTTTTCAGTCTCGTTGCTACTACTCTAACTTTGTCCTTCTGTATCACTGGCCTATGTGATGGCAAAAGAGAGTTATTTAGTCTCTGTCTTTATCTGTTACCTCTCTAACACTGGAATTCCACCTCCAGGTAGAAAACACGATTCTGATTCAGTTGTAGTGCATTTTCAAATGTAAATGATATACAACTACTTTTTCCTCTAATATTTCTGTTATTTAAAAATTTTTGTGCAATATTTTTTCTTCCAACTTTCACTTTGTTCCTTCGCTTCTTCATTGTTTTGTGATATCAATGCTGATATCACATGACAGATATAGAAAATGATGAATGCTGGAGCTTTTCTCAATATAATATTTTACTAATACAAATATTGATTGTGTATTAAATTATTCAAAATTAACAAGGGAAAATATCTATTTACAATACACAATCATGCACTGCAAAATGAGATTTTGGTCAATGGCAGATCATATATATGATGATGGTTTCAAAAGATTATAATGCCATATTTTTACTGTACCTTTTCTGTGTTTAAGTATGTTTAGATACACAAATACTTACCATTGTGTTACAATTGCCTCCGGTTTTTAGTACAGTAACATGTACAGGTTTGTAACCTGGGAGCAATCAACTCTACCATATAGTCTAAGTGTTTAATGCATGTATTGTCCAGGTTTATGTAAGTAGACTGTATTATGTACTCACAATGACAATATCTCCTAATGAAGCATTTATTGGAATGTTTCTCTCTTTTCACCCATGTGTGACTGTGAACCTCATGAGAAAAAGGCAACTTTATTTTTTTGGGCACTACTTTGGTAAGTTTTCAAAATTGACAAGTCTTCACTACAGAGACAGATACTTTTAATATACTTCCTCTTAGATTTGTGTCTAAGAGGATACAAATGAGACACCATTCTATCTCATTCCATGCTTTCTTTCTATTTTTGTTTTTTAGAAGCTTAAATTCTGATATTTGTTCATTGGCATCCCAGTCTCTATTCATAAACTCTGTCATCTTTTATGGTATTCCTTTTGATATCTTGATCTTATAAGTTATGTACTCTTGTAGCAAACCAGTCGATTTGAAAGGAATTAAAAAGCATTTTGGGGGTAATTTTCTAGCAGTTATAATACCATGCTCCCATAAAGCAAAATGTGAAAGCTGTATTGTTTATCCTGTGCCTTTATTCACTTTTCTTTATATTTTCTTGATTCTAATGAAATGTAAAATAAAATGTGACTTTATTAGGACACCTCATATATGGAATATGTTTTTGCTGAAGTTTAGTTATGCTAACTTGTCTCATATTGTGTCTTGTAAAGCAGAACAAGTTTGTGATAAGTCTTCAGGGAAAGAAACCAAAACTTAAAAAGCAATTTGTGCAGATATTAAAATATTACCTATTAAAATTCCAGATCAGATTATTTTATCGATTTTCATAAGACATTCTAGATATTTTAAATTTTAAAAGCCCCTAAATTGATGACTTCTTATTACACAAATAAAGATACTACTTAGACAAGTCTTTTTAGTTTTCTATTTATTTATTTAAATTAAAGAGATATTATTAGGAGTGGGTGAGAGAATGGGAGATTAAAGTGTTCAAAGACAAGTCCATTCCTTCACATTATCCATTCTTTAAGTCAGAAAGTTTATAATACCAATTACAAGTTCCAGTGTTGACTAGCATTACTCACTGCTAATGACAAAGTCCTTTCTTGACCAAATTTCAGTTTGGCTCTCTGAGGCCCTCTTTTCAACCTGGCCTTTACCTTGACCCACCGTGTCTTTGACCTCCTCAGCCCAGTTTGAGCAGAGAGTCCTGCCAGATCGGCCCCTACTCTTGGTGTCTGATCAAGTTCCTCATCCTCTATCTTTGATGTATAAGTCTTGGCTTGCTTTTAGCAGGTATGCTATTAGGTGAGTTTTGTAAGGATCCCCTTACCTTTCTTATCTCCTCTTGGTGATTTTTCACCCACTGACCCCCTCACCCTGCTCCTTGGCTATAAATCCCCACTTGTCATTGTTGTATTCATAGTTGAGCCCTATCACTCTTACTGCAACTCCCATTGCAATAATATTGAATAAAATCTTTATTGTTTTTAACAAGTGTCAGAATAATTTTTCTTTAACACTAAGTTTATACTAATTGCGTTAGTGAGGGTTTTCTTGCTGGAATGAACAAATCCCATATATGTACTACAATCCTAGAGATTTATTTCCAGTTCAAGCAAATCCATTGCAGATTTCCTTGATCAAAGTGCATTTTGGGCTATGTTGTTCCAGGCAGTAACTTCAAAATCTGGGCTCTTTCCCTACCTGACTCTTCATACCTTAGCCCTTCACGTCCAGCAAGCTGTGTGAGTAGGGAGAACAAATGGGAGAATGTGAGAGACATTATTGAGGGTGGCATGAAATTGGCACAAATTATCTTCCTCAGTAACTCATTGGTCAGAAATCAGCTTCAAGGTATCATCTAGACACATAGGAACTGAGAAATGTACTAACTTTGCTTGTCCAAATGGGAAATAATTCTTTTTTTCAAAACATACTGTGGAAGGACTGCCTGGTATTCCTTTACACCTGGGTATGCTTGATAGGTAGTACTCCCTTAGCCATAGCATGCACAATTAGATTGGTGGGAGAGGTCATTTAAAATAGTTTTTTTTTTTTCTGTGACACAAAGGCAAAGTGCTGAGTTGAGTTTTCCTTTCTCACCCACATTACTAATGGCCTTCCAATATGGAGGTGATACAAATCAGGGAAGAGATGCAATCATTACGGATGACAGACCAGGATTGCTAAAGGTCTTAGCATGGTGGAACAATGTACAGATCAAACCAGGTAAAACTTAATTGTGATAAACCAAATCTTCACTGTAGTCTAAAAAAGGCCAATTACCTGGCCTCTAGTTAAAGGTGGACAGGCTCACTTTAGAATCCTATTATATGCAAAAGATTTAGAAGGTTTAGTTCACAATGTGCCAAAGCCATCTCATAGTGACCACGGTATGAATTGTGTGATTTGGTTTAAATATAATAGAGAATGAAGGACAAGGTTGAGAGTGGTGGTAATATTCCTGCCTGCTTCTGTAGTGCTCAGGCTCAGGTTACCTCTGAAGAATGGAGAAAAAGTCAAAACCTCACACTAATAAGACATTGAAAGATGGAATGTTTTTTTCTGAAGAATAAAAGATGTAAGAAACATGAACTGTCTTGACATGTTTAAATAGCTGTCATTGAAGGAAGAATTAACAGACTTGCTCTGAGTAGGAGCTAAAGAAGGATGAGTTTTTGCGAACCTAAAGGTGGAAATTTTAAACTCTGACCTTACCAGTATTGAAGTAAGCTATTCCAGAGGTCAAAAGCTTCTCATCATTATATGGTCAAATAGAGTTTGAATCACTATTAGCAACAAGGATACTGGAATGAAATTTCAAGTATTGGAAGAGGAATTTTTTCAACTCTGAGAGTCTATGATTCATTGATTCAAATATAACTCACTGGAACCTTCATTTAAACAATTGTCTTTTGGGCTGTTCCAATATTAGGTAACAGGACTCATTTAGTTCAATAAACATTTGCTAAAATATTTTCTGTGTAACATCTTATGTTAGACACAGTCCCTAATCTTTAGGAGTTAAGCCCGAGGAAAATGCACAGAGGGACATCATTGTATACTAGCATAAGCAGTGTAATAAAGGAGAGTAAGGAGGGTTAGGGGAGAAAAGCAAGAAGGGTTAATCTAGGAACAGTATTTTGTCAGGTTTATATGGTAAATGAGATCGAATAATAAGAAAACAGGCTTGTATTAGACATTGGAGATTTAATTTGGGGGGATAGACTGGATTCAGTGACACCAGCTCCATATCCTTTAACTTTTCTGCTCCCAGATCTAAACTTCAACCTGTGGAGTATAAGATATCACACTGAGGTCCAACAAAGCCTGTAATGACTGTGTTCAGGAGTTATTCAACACATCACTGTATTCTGAGGCAGAGAAGTGCACATCACAATGTGAGAAGACAGTACTATTGGCTATCTGCTATTCTTCAAGAAACATCACATTGACTTTGTCATGTTTCCCAAGCAGTGTGGATTACCAGCAGGTGATGAAGATTGCAACATCCTTCTCTTGGAGAAAACTTGCTTTTCCTAGTATTATCTCAAGCTGCTTAAAAACAAATATTTCTTATCTGGTATGTCATTTTCCTGAGTGAGATCATTGCTGAACATTTAAGAAGTCTGGACTTGGTGGCCAAACAGTTATCTAGGCAAAGGCTCTGACTTGGAACACAGATAAATTCTTCAGTTTCTCATGACAGTGACTCCCACCTCATTCATAATTTGAAAATCCCTATTGAGTGCCTTCTGGGTTCTAAAGCTGTAACAGTAAGAAAGATAGTCATAGCTCCTAACTGCTTGCAAGGCAAGAGTATTGAAATTGTAGGATACTAGTGAGTACATATAAAGCGTTCAGTAAAATAGTACTGATATGCTGGAGATACTACAAAAAGTGAGAAAATGAAGAATTATCCCACACATGGTTCCCTAGCAATTGATTAACCTTTTGGAGAAAACTAAAATAAGAACATCATTTTGCAATGTATTCCTGCTATGGTTAGAATATGTTCACTTCAAAATTCAGATGTGGTTGATTTGATAGTATTAAGTAGTGGGGCCTTTAAGAGGTAATTATGATATAAGGGCCTTTCTCCCATAAATGGGATGAAAAATTTATAACATAAGCATGCAGTGTTTGGGAAGTTGCCCTTCTGCTGTATGCCTTGTGAGGATGCAGCAAGAAGGTCCTTGTTAGATGCAGCACTTTGATCTTGGACTTCGCCGCCTCCAGAATGGTAAGAAAATAAATTTCTCTCCTTTATAAGTTACCCTGTCTCAGGTATTCTGTTATAGTGGCACAAATGGACTAAGAAAACTCCAAAATAATTCTTATTAGGATTAAAAATTAAATCATGAGAAGAAAGCACAGACAATAATTTCAGAATGGAAAAGGACTAGTAATTATTAAATAGGAAAATGAAATAAACAAAAAAAAGAATACAGCCATATTTAATCACATATGTGTGAACATTGTAAGCAAAATTTAAAGACAAATTAGACAAGAATGCAATAATATTTTTAAAACAAAAAGATAGGGAGGATAATATAAAAATAAAACAAACATAATAAAATGAACCAAAATGAAGACAAATCACAAAATATATAACATCTCCAGTAAAAAGATATCTGTTATAATGCAAAATACAAAATTAATAATGAAAAATGAAAAACAGATTGTCTCCTCTTATCCTAGTAAAATATTTCTGTTTTGATTTTGTTTTTGCACTTATTTAATAACGCCTAGTTTTGTCCATAGGAGGCTGAAACTTAAATTTTCATATACTATAGTAAAGAAGAAATTTGTATGTATTTCTAAGTGGACATTTGAAGCTATTTGTCCAGAACTTCAAAAATTTCAAATACTTTAATAATTCTACTTCCTAGAATTTATAGCATAAAAAATTGAGAGGCTCATGAGATTATATTTCCAGATGTTCACTACAGCAAAGTTGAATACTAAGAAGCTAGAAATAATTAATTATTCAATGATAAAGAGTCTACTTTATTATGGTACACTAAATAATTTCAAAATTATAGAAAAATCACATTCTAGATAAATCGTCTTTGTCCCATTTGTGAAATGGCTTCCTCTTATTTTTGCAATTTCCTCACTCATGGCTCAAACTTCACTGAAATCACTTGTAGCCCAAATAAAATAATCCTTCATTCCTTTATGAGCTTCTAAACAAGGATTAATAACAAATGCTGGCAAGGATTTGGAGAAAAGAGAAACCTCCTGTTGGTGGGAATGAAAATTAATTGCTGGTTTATGATGTTACTGTGTTATTAGAATGTTGCAATGCACGAAGGAACCATTGTAGGCATTGGAGATGCTGCTGTTAAAAAATACATATTGCCTTCCTTATGCAGCTTTCACTTTTGAGCAGGGCGAGCAGGGTGTCCAATCTCTTGGCTGCCCTGGACCACATTGGAAGAAGAATTGTCTTGGCCCACGAACAAAATATACTAACGCTAACAATAGCCGATGAGCTAATAAAAATAAAAATTGCAAAATCATTTGATCACGTTTTAAGAAACTTGATGAATTTGGGTTGGGCCACATTGATAGCTGTCCTAGGCCACGGGTTGGACAAGCTTGCTTTAGAGGATGAGACATGTCATACGCTAAATTTGCTGAAGAATAAAAGATGTAAGAAACATGAACTGTCTTGACATGTTTAAATAGCTGTCATTGAAGGAAGAATTAACAGACTTGCTCTGAGTAGGAGCTAAAGAAGGATGAGTTTTTGCGAACCTAAAGGTGTAAATTTTAAACTCTGACCTTACTAGTATTGAAGTAAGCTTATTTCAGGTGTTAACAGATCATATATAATAAATCATAAAAAATATGATAAACAGACATTGGGTGAATATGTTGTTTTACACAGTTTTCAGGGAGTCTCTGATAAAGTAACATTTAAGCAAAAACATGAAGCTAGTAAAAAAATAAGTCCTGAGGTCTCTGGGTGATAACATCAAACAAAAGTAATAGCAAGAGCAAAGGTGCCTAAAACAGGATGAGGAACAGTAAGGAAGCTCGTGAGATCAGTGGTGTGAGATACGGAATAGTGGTCAGAGATGAGAACTGATTGATAGTGATGGTGGGGGGAGTGGGTGGAGGGATACATGTAAATCTATGGGATCCTGTATGCCATGCTAGGAGTTCTGGGTATTTTGAGCTGTGTGGAAAACTGCCAGAGCTATTTAAACAGATGAATATTCTGGCCTATGATAGAGCATTGAGACAAATGTGTAGAAAATAATCTGTAAAGAGGCACCAGTAGAACCAGGGAGATCAGTTAAGCAGTAGCATGAGCAAGACACAACGATTCCTTGCATAAGGCTGGAGCTGATGAGAAGTGGTTGAATCTGGGATGTATTTTGAGTTTCAGTGGCAGTATTTTGCTAATAGATTGAATTTTGAGTGTGAGCAAGAGAGAGAGAGAGAGAGAGAAGTCATAAACAACTCCAATATTGGCTTGACTAACTTCGAATGAAATGCACAAGGTTTTAGAAGAGATTTGAGGGTGGCTGAAATTTAGTTAAGCTTGACTTACCAGATATATATATATATATATATATATCAAAATTGATTTATAAATTATATATCAAAAGGGACATTTTAAGTGGACATTTGGACTAAGTCTGTAGATAGGAAAGTGGCTGTTTTTATCAGCACATATTTGACAGTTAGTCTACAGATGTATTATTCAAAGCCATGTGACTAAATGTTACTTAGGGAGGGAGTATAGCTAATACAAAAGTTGCAAGATAATTCATTTAGAGTTTAGGTAGATTAGGAGGATTCAGATAGAAACCTGCAGAGGGATGGGCACTGAGGCTGAGAAATGCCAGTTGCATGTGATCTCACAAAGGCAAAGTGAAGACGGTGATTCATGAGTGTGCGAGGGATCACTGCATCATGCTGCTGTTGGATTGACAGAAACAAAGATTCAGCAGTGACCATCAGATATGACAACACGACAGTCATTTGTGATTTGACAAGATTAAATCAGGAGAAGGATCTGGAAGAAATCTAGATTAGAGTGAATAGGAACTAAAAAAGTGCAAACAGCAAAGAGAGAAAACTATCTGTACAACTTTTGTTTTTTAAAAAAAGAAAAATTGTAGTGGCTAGAAGATCATATGGGAAAAATAGGTTTTTAAAGAGATAATAGTAGAGCATGTTTCTGTTCTGGTGGGAATGGTTCAGGAACAAGAGAGAAAAACTGATGAATCAGGAGAAAGAGGGAGATAATCAAGCTTGTCATGTTACTATCTACAATAGCAAGGTCACACTTTTCATTATTCCTGTAAAAGTGGGATCTTTTGACATTTTTCACATTTTATATCTCTAACATTCAAAGCAGAGAAGCAGAGACCCAGAGCTCAACTGCTCTGTCTTATCGATCAAGAATTCCCTGTGAGATAAAGGAACACAGCAGCATCAAGACCCTTAGCTATCTGCCTCTTCCTTTTAAATATAGCCACATCTGCCCCATATTCTTACTTTCTTTTATCCTTTTTCAGAGGAATATGTGTCTCTCCCAGATGCAAAAGTAATCCTTTTGTTTTGTGAGTCTTTTCAAAATCAGCTAACTTGAATTGTTTTCTATTTGTTTCAACTAAAAGATCATTGATAAAAACACACTGAAGACATATTTTACAATTGAAGAATCAATTAATGCAAGCAAATTTCTCACAATGCACTGTGTGTGCTCATAGGCTATAAACATTATCTCTCTCACACACACACATACACACACACACAAACACACACACACATACTGCCTCTTTTTAATCATCTAGTCCTGAATTTGTCTGAAATCCTAATTGCAAACTATAAACAAATCACTGCAGTTAATTTCTTTGGATGAAAAAAAATAAATTAGAATCAACAAGTTGTTTGGAATAACATATTCTGATGAAGGCCAGGGAGCAAAGATCAAATTCTACCACAATATGGTTTTCATTAGTGTGCTTCCACCGGCAGTACCTCCACAGATATTTGACATTTGTTACTATGTCACTGGATTCAATCACTCCCAAATTCTCATCCATCTCACTGCCACTGCCGCTATGAATAATCTATAAATGAATGGCAGTTCGTAGATCACGTGACTGTTCCCTAGTTGGCAGGAAATGGGAAGAGGATTATTTTTCCCCATTTTGTTGTTATCAAAAGAACTTACAATAAAACTTCCACTTTTTACATGCTTAAAAAGACCCTGACAATTGATTTAAAGCATGTGTTAGGGTAGAGACCAATCCTTGAATTACAGGAACTTTTAAGAACATATAAATGATCCAGGGAAATTAGATTAATCTATGCTGAAGTTGTTTCTCCATTAGTATTTTTGTTTCTTTAACAGAACCCATTAAGAGGTGAATTGCCAAATTTACTTCTTGGCATATACACCCAAAACATCATTATCACCCAGTGCATGTTTCTATGGGAGTGAGACAGACAATAACAATGAGCAACAACTACAATTTTTCTAATTTTGTTACTGGACATGCCTGACATTTATATTTGTATATCTAGCTTATATTTGTGGTTTTATATTCCTCAATTACAAAATCTATCTATAAGCATGTTAGTAGAGGAATTGCCTCAAGTCAGCACTAGACACAGTCAAAAACTGTGCATGTCCAAAATCCTTTTGAAAACATGAATTTTTGCATTAATACTTGATTTTTAAAAACCTTTTATCTGCCATTATCTAGTTGTTGAGAGATGATTCAGTTTAATTCTCTGTGTTCTCATTTATAAATTTGTTATAATACTGCCTCACTTCCAGCATCAAATTTATATTAAATGTGAAAAACATAAATGTAAACATTTTTTTTGAAAATGTATAAAGCTCTATTAATGAAATATATTATTTGTTATTATATTTGGAAAGACAATTCTTCCAACAGGTTAGTTAAAACACAAGATTAGATCATAGGAAAAAATGAAATGTTCATGTAATACAAATTATTAGATGAGAAATCTAATTAAAGAAGTACATTTAATAAAATAGATATTGTGTCTTTATTATCTGATTTTGCTTCTAGCCTTAAAAGTCTCCTATTACCATTATAGATTTGATGTTAATAAAAACTGGACATAATTGTTATCTGATGGTCACTGATTTTTATGACGTCTTCCCAGTATGAAAAGCACACTTCCTCGGTAGGGCCTAAAACAATGCCACTGAACACTGTGGGAGCTTCGTGAATACTTTATGGTAATTCAAGAGGCCACATGTTGAAAGCCACAGTCATTGAGAGCGTTTTGGCATGGATATCAAAGAGTGGCAATACTGGCAGCTTTGGGTAGTGAATGAATGCTGGGGATCGTTCGTTTTAATTAAGGGTTGGAGTATCTTGGCATGGAGTGCATACAGCAGCCTAATGAGCACTTGAGTAAGAAATTTTCTAATTCTATATCTAGTTTTATTTTCTTCATTAAATATTAAATGTGTATATTTCTCTTCATAAACTAAGAGAGACATTATAAGAAATACAATAAAATTATAAAAAATAGTCCAATAATACATTTTTCAGTCTAAGAATATTCTTCAATGTATAAGCTATATAAAACCCATAGTCTTGTGTAACCCATGAACCTTTATCTGTACAGCTTAAAAAATCTATAAATGCTATAGGATTGTTGTGAGTTTCAAATAAGATATTAAATATGTAAACTCTGTGAAAACTGTAAAGTACTGTGCAAATGCCAGGTATTATGCTTATGGTTGTAACTATACTGGTATCATTTTCAGCAGTGCCCAAGGATAAGGAATAACATTTTTATGGCAAGCACTAAACTGAGTTTTCTCTTGACAGACTTCTATTTCAGTGATATCTGATTAAGGAGTATCTCTTGTGTAGCATACAAAGGTAAAAAACAGAAGTTGCTGGCATTCATCCTCTACCACCATCTACCACTAGGCAAGCGACTAAGATAGAGTTAATTGAGAAATGGCTCAGCTTTCGAAGGTCTACCTATAAGTCTGTGGCCCAAAATAATGGCATATTTACCATTACTCTATAAAAATAGCAGTCACTAGAATAAAACACAATGGTGTTTTGGAAAAGAACATATAGTTTAGTAAAAGCTGATGTGTGAATCAGTGTTATTCACTTTACTAGGGAAATTTTCTATTTGGCTGTTATACTAGAAATAGAATTCAACTTATGCAGATGTCTACTATTTTAATATAATGTAACACATTTTCCCAAAAGCAAAGATGAAATTGTTTAATCAATCCTTAAGGATTACAATATAAGCCCACTGGGGATTTGTCCTCACCATTTTGGGATGCATGTTGATTCCATAGACTCCTTTTGAAGATACTCTTTTTGGGAGGGCTATTTCAAATGAACTTCATGAGAAAAGACACTGGATTTGAAGGGCATCATGCAGTACCTTTCTTTTCTTTTTTTTCCATAAATTAATTTGAAGTAGGATATTTGTTCCGATAAGGAGCAACACATTTAGACTTATTTGTGCTTAATAACTTAGTTTAAATGGCTTGTTGATGATGGCTGACAATGAGTATTTTCCACTGGGTGTATTGGAAATCAAGATCCAGAATTAGCCTGGGAGAGAAGAGCTCAGAAGATAAAGAAAGAACAAAAGGCCTTGAAATGGCACTTGGTTCTAGAGGAGTGGATATAAATACACTTTACTTAGTAAATGATGGACCAAAAGAGGAAGGGAAATAGTTTGGATTGAAAGAGTTTAGAGAGGCCAGATGCGGTGGCTCACACCTGTAATCTCAGCAATTTGGGAGGTCAAGGTGGGCGGATCATTAGGTCAGGAGTTTAAGACCAGCTTGACCAACATGGTGAAACCCTGTCTCTACTAAAATACAAAAAAAAAAAAAAAAAAAAAAAAAAGATTAGCTGGGTGTGGTGGTGTGCACCTGCATTCCCAGCTACTAGGAAAGCTGAGGCAAGACAATTGCTTGCGCCCGGGAAGAAGAGGTTGCAGTGAGCTGAGATGGCTGCACTCCAGCCTGGGCAACAGAGCAAGACGCCATCTGAAAAAAATATATATATTTTAAAGGAAGACAAATTTGGTAGGGCTGCTCTTATAAAAGGACATATGAGGAATAGCTGCAGTTCAAATTGCTTTTGTTATCACTTTGGTAAATGTGATTTATGAAATTATTAAGCTCCGTGCTTTGTCCCTGATAGGATGGGTCCCTGATATTTTGCATTTGCCAGAAAGGCATGATGCCATTCAGCTGGTGCCAGGTTGGGCTAATCAAACAGATATGAAGGTATTGATGAGAAACACTTACTGTTTTATTTCCTGCTTCCTATCTTTCCTTTCAACAATTTGAGCATTTTAGTCTCCAGAAATGTCAATCCTTTATTCTTCTGGTGTTGAAAGAAATGCATTGTGATAATACCATGAAATGAGCATTTGACACAGGAAAATGTGCAAATCAACTTTTCACATTAGTTACTGTTACAACGATTCACTCCAGGGGTGCCATTTCTAGGTCAAAACATCAGAACTATTCTTCACCAGCAAAACATAAGAGAAATAAATGCTGAGTCTGGAAAATAGGAGTGCATTTTGTGAATTCTGGAGAGGAGGGCTCCACAGAGGAGAGAATCTTAAAACACTTTTTCTCTGTAGGAGAGTCGCTAGCTGAAAGATACTGCATATCCCAGACACGTACACACAGACGGAATGTGGTGTGAAAATCAGCAGTTATGTTAGGGCTGTAAATGCTGCTTCTGTAGCCAAAACTGCTGTATTCTCCCTTAATCCCTGATTTGAAGCTGTAGGTCTTCCCTGAGCATCATTTTTTTCTCTTCATTTTTCTCTTTTAAAATTTCATTTTGTTCTCAGTAAATTCTGTGGGGATGAAAACTGACAGAAAGTAAAAAGACACAGTGACAAAAGAAGCTGTGTGTTAGTTTAATTGTGTGCCTCAAAGTCATATTCTAATATTATCATCATTTCAGTCACAGCCCCTTTTACATTTCAGATGAAATCTAAGAGGATAAACAATTTAAAATAAATTTTATGTGCTGCTTGTGGTGAGCAGACAGATCATTGCATCCATCAAATCCCTGTTTACATCAATAGAGACTAGCATGATCTTAAACTAGCAAAAACTGCTCATGCTTTGTTGCTATTAGTATTCTCAGCTGTTTCACGGTCCAAGGCCAGCAGCGGGAGATCACTTAGGCGTCCATCACCCATAGTGGTTCTTATAGAATATAATCCCTAACTCACTTTAATACAAAGAAGTGTCTTTCATTCTGAAGTGCAGACACTGGTAGAGAGAACACAATGCAGTTATTGACAGAGCAACTGATAAACTCTTGATAATTCAGTAGAGGGCTCAGGTTTTTATTATTGCTCAATTAGAATTCCTTGAAAGTTATGTATGTTCCAACTGCTTTAGCTTCTTGGGTTCAAGCAGATGGTTACTGGACAGGGTGTCAAATGATGGCAAAAGGGCAGGTGTAAAATTTTAAAATGTGTGGGTACAAATGGGTTGGAATACAGATTTTATGAAGTGCAAACGTGACTGTTCTTTCTATTATTTTTTATAAGTACAGAATTTATTTAATGCACCAGTACTTACCTTTACCTACATGTTTTATATGTCAGTGAAGTTTAATTGCTATCACATCTTTATAAAGATGCAAATACAAATTAAAATAGAAATTGCATCCTAAGTTAAGCAATCTGAAAAACTTAAAAATTGTCATTTTAGGAAGTACTGATTTCATTCTACAACTATTCTTCATAACTATTGTAGAATAGATGTTATCATTCATTTACATTATCATATAAATTGTTTGGTTGCTTCATTTTGTGTAACAGCTATTTCATAATGATAGTAATAATATAGTATTTAATATAATGAAAAGTTCAAGATATAAAGTATATTTACCCAACCACTTTTATTTTCCTAAAATGACAATAGAAATAAATTCAATTTCTAATGTGAAAATACTGTTTTTTAAAAAAGTTTGCTTAAAGTGTGAAACTCCCTTCTAAATCAACTGTTAATAAATCAGTTTCTTTTAGTAATTGGGTTAGTCTGTGTCTGATCAAATTTCTTCATATGGCCTTTCCCATCTACTCTAGTAGCGAAAGAGAAACTTACTTTCTATATATTTTAGGGTAAGACAAAAATTAAAATTACTGTATATTTTCAGCTATATTTTAAGGTGTTGATAGTTAAATTATCCCTACTGAAATCATAAACTGCATTATAGGTGGATATAGACTCATTCAGTACTCCTTGTCTTTAATTACTAAAACTAAGGACAATGATAGTTATGAAAATCATGGACAGAACCAGTATATATTGACTGGCTGATGTTTCCTTCAAGAATTTAATATAAAGAGACTGAATTGTTTATTACTAATTTCTGTGGGGAAACTGGCTTAGAATCGATCATATCTGATCATCTCTTAAAGACGAATTACATAAATTTTCATCACTTAAGGATAAATGGTAGTCTACAATCCAACATAAAGTAGAAAACAAATTCAACTATTAAGATAATTTTGCATCACTATCTGAAATATTTGCTTAATTTCTCAACCATTAGCAAATGTGTTGCCGTAGACATCTTTTTCTGCCCTCCAATTTTCTAAAAAGAGATTGAAGCAGGGTGCTATTTTGATCAATGAGTGACTTTTTCTGGAAAATTTTCTCTATGTGTTGTTTTTATCATTCTAAATATAAATTATAATGATATTTTATATGACAGAAAGAGTCGGTATATAAAGATATGATCACACTCATCTTCAACAAACTAGATAAATGCTCTTTCAGCAACATAGGATAAATAACTCAAATATTTCTGGAATGACATGATTCTCTATAGAACGTGGATTGTGTCATTAAGTCAACACAGGACATCATTGTCAGATACAAAACAAAATAATAAAAATTCTCTTGATGCTTATTGCTTTATAATGTTGGTAGGTTAAACAATGTATATCCATTAAATAAAGCCAATGTGGTTAGTTTAGTTTCTTGTTTTCTATGTGCTGCCTGAACATTTGAGAATATTCAAATCATCTGAAAATATTTAATTTCTGAGAAACCATTAAGGCCTTCTGGGTATGTGGTCATGTCATTGAGGGTGCTCTGAGAATGAAAATTGCATTTCTTGGAAGTCTCTGAGATTGCTGTTATGCTCCCAGGAAAATAATTTAATATCCTATAATTTTTGTAAAGGACAATAAGTGCATGTGGGAAAAAAACCTAACATTCATAGACCTAATTATTAGTGTTAAGATTCTTAATGTAAAGTAGAATTACTGTGTTATGTTTACCCTTGTCTTTACTGATTTACATCCTTACAGACGAAAGGTGATACTTATCTCTTCTTGGAGTGTAAAATATACTTTTCTTAGAATAGTTTCAAGAGAACCTATGAAAACCATTTCTTAATCAGTCAAATTTCTGCTCATGTACGCAGTTACCCAGTGAAACACAGCCTTATTCCTCAAATCATATGTAAAGAACCAGCCCTACGTCACCCATGGTTACCCCGAGTTCGGTGGCAACAAAGAAATGAGAAAAAGAGATTAAGAGAAAAAGTGGGACCAGGGGCCATTACTTTATAACTTTGGAGGGAACAGTGAAGGCCCCTGCCTCTGATCATCCACACTACTAATTGTTTACAATAACTTTGATCTATAGGATGGGGTGGAGTGATGGTGGGGAGAGGGTGACATGATGGTGGAGTGAATCAGTGAGCCAGAACTGAATCAGTGAGCGGGAACTGGTGTGTCATTCTAAGGATTGATAACAGTGGTGGTTTAGGAGTGTCACAAAACAAGAACATGTGGTTCCCTTTAGCTCATTATCTATGTACAGCTGATGGAACTTGGGCCTTACAAAAAGTCTACAAGTCACCCTGCACCAGAATACGAGGCATGGAGAGGTCTTCCTCCTCAGAGGCCTCCTGCGACATTCTGCAATTTGTTGTTCCCTGTTTATATGTCACTCATAACCAATTTATGTAGGCACTATGTAAATCCTTTCTCCTTTGCTATTTTTCCCAAAAATCATGTTTTCTAAGTTAAAGTAAATCCTCTACTCAGAAAATAACTGTAAAAAATAACAATAGCAAATATATGTAAGAATAATAGCAGAATAGAATATATTTGTCAGAAAGAGAAAGGGTATCTAGGTGTGATTCAAGGGCAATATGAATATCCGAGGGGTGGACCAAAGAAGATGTGAGAGAGCTATCATATGAGTCATGACAAAGTGAGTGGATGCCGCTGACGGTTAAGTTTGAAAAAATTCTTTAGAGGAGGTACAGTGTAAAATTTAGAGACAAAAATAAGGAGGATAAAGAGCAGAAGTATTACTATGAAAAACAAATTCCAAGTCATCACTAAAAACATGTGCACCTAGTTGTACTGAACTTCTAGTCCCAGGGCATGGCCTGATCTAGCAATAATAGCAAATAAGATACTTTTTCTTCCTATGCATTTTATTCTAATGCTAAAATATGTTGTTGTCAAAGTGTCTAGGTGCTAAAGTGATAGCATGATATAAAATTTTAAACAGGTAATAAATTTTAATCAATGTGATGCATTTTATACTACTATCATCTGGGCATTTCAAAACATGTTGCAAAGAGTACTTACAAAGTCCGTTTAATTAATATTGGTGCCAGGGATGATCAGAGAAAACACTTATTGAGGGGCATCAGTGTGCAGCATTTCATAGACATTGATTTTATCTAATAAAGCAACCAAGGCAATAAATGTGAAACCAGATGACTTACCCAGGAGGAACTTATCTGGCATTCACTCCATTTTATATTGTCATGGATTATGGACCCCTCCAAGGACCTCTGGGTTCGAGGGGAGGAACTGACATGATTAACTAAAAGTGAATGTTAAAAATAGATTTTAAAGAGAAAATGAATGTGCTTGACAATTCTGGAGAAGGCTTTAAAAAGTAACAATAATTGCATAAAATTGACTTGAGGGAAACATTAAAAATGATCCAGATTTTTCTGGAATACACTGATTTAAAAAAAAAATGCTTTCTCCCACTCTTCCTCTCTTCCTCTTCAAGTTCTTCAGTTTTTATATTTCCAGTGCAGAACGTATTACAAAATGAAGACAGTCCTTAATAGTTGTTGCTCTATTCTAGAATGTATAGTTTTTCAAATGGCATTCTGTTTTCAAAATATTTAGTCATATTTTACATTTTATTTTTAATCTTTACAAAGCTCTTTGCATCTTGAATTATGAAAGTATAAAATGAATGTATTATAGGCAGTTCCAAACATAGCACTGACAAAAGTAAGTTGCTTAAAACTAATGAAGAAATAATATTTTTTGACAAGGAAATTATGTTACGCATATTGCTTAATTTCTCAGAATCATATACAAGGAGATCTTTGTGCTTATAATGCCACTAAAATAGTCAAGATGCCACTTAAAGTTTAGTCACAATTTAAACCTTGGTCTCTGTGAAAATCACAGTCAATTCTATTCAGTTTGAAACACAGCCTTATTAACAGTTTTTCCCTTTATGTTTCTTATTTTTCTTCCTGAGTACAGCCAATAAATAGAAAGGTATTCCTAAATCTGAAATGTGGAGTGTATGATTCATTTCCCCTCAATTTTTCTTTTTTGCAGAAAAAAAATTTGTGACAGCACATGTGTAAATTTTAATCTCCAGTTGAGATGTCTATTTATGAAGCATGTTTATATGTATTTTTTTACCTGAAAGATAGATTATCTATATTAAATGTAAAAATTGGATATGTGTCTTGAATAGTATAAAGATGACCTACCTATTTATATGTTTTTAACATAAGAAGACGTGTATGTCCCTTTCTTATATTGTTTGGATGTAGTAAATTTTTGTTCAATATAAATTAACAATTATGTACTGAGTTATTATCAAATAGAAATCACTGGGCAACATGAATATTTTTAAAATCCAAGAAATAATTTTTCATAATTCCTTTCTCCAAGGCAGACACTAAATGTAAATTTAATAATGAAACCTGTTTAATTTTAAGTTTCAAAGTACATATTTGGCAATAACTGTATAAAGTGTTTAAGGGAGAAAAACTTGCATTTACTTGAGCTCTTCAGTGATTCATAGAGAAGGTAAAATCTGAACTAGATTTACAGAAAAGAGAGAATTTGATACAAAGCATATAGCACACTTGGTATTTATACTTGGGCTCCCTTTTTATATAAACAAATCAAAAAGCAAATAAGAAAAACAGCATAAAATCCCTTTGGGACATATATAACGGAAACAAACCATCTAAGTGTGCAAGAAGGAAACTGCTATTGGAGAGGAAGACAATGCGAAATGGGATCATCCATTACTGAGAAATGGTTGTGGCTAAAATGTATCATAGAGGTTCCCCTGAGAATAAATAAGTGTAAACCTCTTGATATAGTTTGACTCTGTCCCCACCCAAATCTCACCTGCAATTGTAGTTCTCATAATCCCCTTGTATCATGGGAGGGACTTGTGGAAGGTATTTGAATCACTGGGGGTGGTTACCCTCATGCTACTGTCCTCATGATAGTGTGTTCTCACAAGATTTGATGGTTTTATAAAGGGCTTTCCCTGCCTTTGCTCAGCACTCCTCCTTGCTGCTGCCAGATGAAGGATGGGTTTACTTTCCCTTCCGCCATGATTGTAATTTTCCTGAGACCTCACCAAACTTCTTTCCTTCATAAATTACCTAGTCTCTGTGATGACTTTATTAGCAGTGTGAGAATAAACTAATGCAGTAAATTGGTACCAGGTAGTGGGGCACTGCTAGGAGTGGTCTGTAACCTGCACAGCCACAGGGGCAGAGCTGCCAGAGGCTGTGGGAGCCCATCTCTTTCATCAGTGTGACCTGAATGTGAGATGTGAGATCATTTTGCAGCTTTAATATTTGACTGCTCCACTAAATTTTGGATATCCATGGGACCTATTTGTTTGAGCTACTCTCTCACATTTGGAATGGGTATTTATCTAGTGCTTGTATTCCCATTGTATCTAGAAAATAACTGACTTGCTTTTGAGTCTACAGGCTCATAGGTGGAAGGACTTGCCTTGTCTCAGATGAGACTTTGGACTTTGAATCCTGAGTTAGTGCTGGAATGACTGAAGATTTTGGGAGACTGTTGGAAGGGTACGATTGTGTTTTGAATTGTGAGGACATGAGACCTAGGAGGGGCCGGGGGCAGAATGATATAGTTTGGCTGTGTACCCACCAAATCCCATCTTATAGTTCCCATAAGTCCCATGTCTCATAGGAGGTATCAGGTAGAGATAACTGAATCTTGGAGGCAGTTACCCGCATGCTGCTGCTCTCAGGATAGTGAATGAGTTCTATCAGATCTGATGATTTTAAGGGTTTTCCCCCTTTTCCTTGGCACTTCCTGTTGCTTCCATGTGCACTAGGATGTGTTTGTTTCCTCTTCCATCATGATTTAAGTTTCCTGAGGCCTCCCTGGCCCTGAAGAACTTTGAGTCATTTAAACTCCTTTCCTTGATAAATTACCCAATCTCAGTATGTCTTTATTAGCAGCATGAGAACAAACTAAAACACCTCTGTACCAAGGTATAAGCTGGATGGTGAGAACTTGTATGTAAAATGTCTCTACCATGAAGTACTTAAGCCTAGTCTTAAATTTGTACCCAAAATGAAAAATCTCCACTAATGGTCTGAGATATTGCCTTTATTTACCCAGTTTAGGCTGCTAACTCATTAAGATTTATTTTCAAATTTAGCCATGAAATTCTCTACCAACTCTACAAAACGTCTATTCTTCTGACCTTAAGCTGTGTCTTAGTCCAGTTGTGCTTCTGTAAGAAAAATACTTTAGAGGATTATATAAATATATAGTATCATAATTTCATTGTCATTTTTAACTCTTTCCAATTCTATGAAGCCTGGGACAGATGAAAAATCTGCAGAAGAAAAGTTTGATGTCATAAAGATTGATCTACGAGGTTTAAGGAAAGAAGTTGTCTCTATAATATATGTGTAACTTGAAGCATCAAGTGCTGATGGAGAAGTTGTAGCAAGTTATCCAGAAGACCTAGCTAAAATCATTGTTGAATGTGGCTACGCTAAATAACAGATTTTGAATGTAGATGAAACAGCCTTACATTGAAAGAAGATGCCACCTAGGTCTATCACAGATAGAGAGGAGAAGCCAGTGCTTGACATTAAACTTCAGAGATTGGATATCTTGTTAGGAGATAATGTAGGCCAGGTGTGGTGGCTCACTCCTGTAATCCCAGCAAATTCGAAGGCTGGAACGGGTGGATCACCTGAGGTCAGGAGTTTGAGACCAGCCTGGTCAACACGGTGAAACCCCATCTCTACTAAAAATACAAAAAAAAATACCCAGGAGTGGTGGCATGTGCCTGTAATCCCAGCTACATGGGAAGCTGAGGCATGAGAATTACTTAAACCAGGGAGGTGGAGGATGGGGTGAGCTGAGATCATACCAATGCACTGAAGTCTGGGCAACAGTTGAAGATTCCTCAAAAAAGAAAAGAGAGATGTAATGCATCTGGTGACTTTAAGTTTAAACCAATTCTCATTTACCATTTCAAAAATTCTAGGGCTTCTAAAATTATGCTAAATCTACTCTGCCTGTGCTCTGTAAAGGGAACCACAAAGGCTAGATGACAGCACATAATTTTACAGCACAGTGATGGCTCTGGTTTATGAGACATGGCTTAACCTAGTGTGGCCAGAGAGCCTGAGTTGGGAGTGTGGGCACTTGTAGAGTGACCTCTGCCCTGGCATCAAGGCATGTGTAAGCTTGGTGAGGTGGTGGCTCCTTTCTGAAAGCAGCTCAATGGTAGCAGCTTCTTGGGTTGGGGAGAGATGTGCAGCCTCATCTCCCTATCTTGGGTTCCCTTGTGGGAATGGCTGTTGGTTGCCTAAGTGCTAAGAGATGCTGGTGTCCTCTGTGGAGCAGCCCACTGGGGACTATAATGCTTCTCACCATGTGGCTGATGCTGGTGGCCCTCTGTCTTTCTTCTTTGCCTCTAGAAATCTCCCGACTTCTCAGATGTGTTAACCTCACCAGTTATCTTTTCTATATAAATATTCACTTTTTCATTTATTTATTCTTTTGCCCCATTGTGTTGCTATAGATTCTTTAATGGGCCCTCTCTGAGCTATTTTTTGAGTAGCTGTCTGTAGGTTTGTGAGTAGCTGTCTATATATATATTTGTGTGTGTGTGTGTGTGTGTGTGTGTGTGTGTGTGTGTGTGTGTGAAAATTAAGGCTGGCATTTTCTACCCTGTCATTTTTCTGATGTCACTCTGGTCTCAATCTTAAAAGTTATTCTAAAAATGATATAAAAGAAGCCAGATAAGAAATGAAGAAAATTTTTGTTGGTTTTGTTGTTCTATAAATACAATCTCTAAGAGAAGAGTGGTTTCAGCTAAGAAAATATTCAAAAAAAATCAACTGAGCTTTACTACAATAATTTAACCTTAAATATGCTGAGTCAGTATCATGTATTTTCTATTGTATTAAACAATGAGATATTTCAAATAAATAAATGTAGTATTCTTAGCCTTTTCAGATATTGTATGACTGATCCAGAAACATAAAGAGCCAAGTTATCTTTCCGATTTATTAGTTATGAACTATGCTTTTTTAAATAATTTACCTGAAAACACAAATGGAAAAAACTTAGAATCTCAGAAAAAAAATAAACACATATACACATATTACAAATATGCACACACACACACACAGACATACACTATAAGATGTATGATTTAATTAGATCTATTATTTGTTTTAGTCATAGGCAGCTTTTTTTAAATCAAAAGCTACTCCATTCCAGGAAGGATTTAAACTGACATACAAATATAACTCCAGTATTTAAAGCTTCACCTGCCTATAACTAAAATGAAGTAATGTTCCTTTTACTACCTGCCTGCTGAACACAAGCTCTTATCTCTTTCTTTTATGGGTTCAGAGCCTGTTTTAAAAATTAAAAATATTCCTGAGATATTTGTAGATTCACTTTTAGATTGTAAGATATATCCCATGAACAGAAATATCACCATGCACACTTTTCTAAGTTCTTCAGCAAAACTATAGTACATTATTGCAATCAATATTGATAATGTTACTTTTCACCAATCTTACTCAATATTTCTCAGTTTTATTTTTACTTTTTTGTGTGTTTGTCTGAGTTTTACAGAATTTTATCACTCTGTGTATGTTGTATATCCACTACCAAAGCCAACATATTGAGTAGTTTCAGCATCTTAACCCCTTTTCATAATAACCCCCATCTCCCTACAGTCCCCTGACCCTCAGTTCCTAACCCTTGACATCTACAAATAAATATTTAAAAATAATATTATTTATTAAATGTTATATAAATAAAACCATATTGTAAATATCCTTTGAAAATGACATTTTTTACTCAGCATAAGCCTTTGGCAATTCATCCAACTTGTTGTATGTATCAGAAGTTTGTTCCTATTGATTGCTAAGTAGTGTTCTATAGTATGGATGGTGAACACAGTGTACTATTCCACTGAAGGCCATCTGGGTTGATCCCAGTTTTTAGCTCTTACAAGTATTGCTGCAATGACCATTTGTGTAGTGGTTTTAGAGAAAACATAAACGTATAAATTTTTATTTCTCTCTGAATGATGCCCAACGGTGCAATTGCTGGCTTCCATGACAGTTGCATATGTTGCTTTATAAGTAAATGTGGCTGAGTGTGCTGGCTCATGCCTGTAATTCCAGTACTTTGGGAGGCTGAGGTGGGTGGATGACTTGAGGTCAGGGATTTGAGACAAGTATGACCAACGTGATGAAACTTTAATCTCCATTAAAAATACAAAAATTAGTCGGGTGTAGGGAAGCATGCTTGCAATCCCAGCTACTTGGGAGGCTGAGGCATGAGAAATGCTTTAACCTGAGAGATGGAGGTTGCAGTCAGCCAAGATCGCAGGACTGCATTCCAGCCTGGGTGACACAGTGAGATTCTGTCTTTAAAAAAAAAAAAAAAAAAAAAAAGAGAAAAGAAAGAAAGAAAATGTAAGTTGTTAATCAGACTGATTGTAATATTTTACATTCTCACCCGTAAGGTTTGAGTGATCTTGTTCCTTTTTATCCTTATCAGCATTTGGTATTGTCAATCTGGTGGGTGTGTGGTGGACCCTGTCTTTTTTGACTTTAGGAAATCCAGTTTGCTAAATCTCTCTATTTAAGAATGTCTGTAATAGAGAAGTAAAATGAGATTCACCCACAGTATCTGATTATAATCTGTAATCTTAGCCTCAGTTCTGAACCCTGTGTGCTCCACTCTACAGGCTATTGCTTCTGGGAATTATGGTATTTTTTATGTTAAAAAATTCCACTGCATCTCTGCTTAACTTTCTGGTGCTCTCTCATGTTTCAATACTACAATAGCTGATATAAGCTTTCAATGTGTAATAAGATTACATAAATCATTTGGATAAGTTAAAATAATTTATATATTATAATATTAATTTTCATAACCTTTATTAATATAGTATGTGATATACTAAAAACATAAAACGTTATATTAATGTTAATATGATATACTGGATTGAAATATAACAATGTATTAATTTAATATATTAAATTTCATATTAACATAATAATATTTAAAATAATATTTTATAATTAGTGATACAGGGTATCTGTTATTTGAAATACTTGGAGCCAGAAGTATTTTGGATTTTGGATATTTTTGGATTCTGCAATATTTGCATGTACATAATGTGATATATATGGATAGGACATACATCTAAACAGAATTTCATTTGAGTTTTATATATACCTTACACAAATTTATATTGCTGTGCAGTTTTTGCAACAGCTTGACTTTCTGTGTAGTACAGTAACATGAGTGCTTTATGCATTTTTTCTTTTTCTTTTTCTTTCTTTCTCTTTCTTTCCTTCCTTCCATCCTTCCTTCCTTCCTTCCTCCTTTCTTCCTTCTTCTTTCTCTTTCTTTCTTTCTTCATTTCTTTCTCTCTTTCAGATATGGCCTCATTCTGTGGCCCAGGCTGAAGTGCAGTGGCATGATCACAGCTCACTGCAACCTCCACCTCCCAGGCTCAAGTGATCCTCTTATATCAGCCTCCTAAATATCCGGATTACAGGAATGCATCACCACACCCACCTTATTTATATGTATATTTTTTGGTAGAGACAGGATTTTCCCATGTTGTCCAGGCTGGTCTCAAAATCTTGGTGTCAAAGGATATGACAACTCCCAAAGTTCTAGGATTAAAGGAGAGGGCCAATGGACCCAGCCATTCCTCAGTTTGTTATTACTGTTACCCATGAGGTTATCAGCAGGCCTTTTTGAAATTTTTAACAATGTCTTTACACCAAAGAGCAGAAAGTAGGCAAAGAAGCATAGTGAATAATGCACATAGGTCTTGGCCTGACAGTCATTCACCTGATCACCATAGTCATGGTGAATGTGCACTTGGCACATTTGGCTTGTACACATGCCATTTTATTATTCTTTACTCTTTATGGGCATGCTTGCATTGAGAAATCTTGGGCTTGTGTTAAAAAAAAAACTTTTCTCATTTGAGAATGCTGAATAAACTGTTGTGCACCTATGTTTTGACTTTAACCTGTTGCCTGAGGACAGGTGTAGAATTTTTTACTTCTGACATCATATTGGCACTAAAAATTTTAGATTTTTAGATAATTTTGAATTTTCAAATTAGGTATGTTCAGCCCATATAATGCAATTTAATTTCTACTGGACACAAAATTTCTGAGAGCCAACATCACTAACTTTGGATCCCTTCGTGTTGATGTCCCCTCTGAATAAGGGCCATCTTGAACAAACCAACTTTTGTCAGAAGTGGTGCCCCATAGCATGTCCTCTGTATCTGGAGTTTCACTTTCTGCTCACAGACTTCTTTTTCTGCAAATAAACACAGGCATGCACATTTGGCGCAGTCCTTTTGACTGTGTGCATAATTTTCCTATGAGTAAAAGTGGCTCAACGTTATACAATATTTCCAAGATGAAGCAATATTTTTCAGGAGGAAAAAAATAAAGGTTAAATCACAGTTTAAAAAGGAATCATTCCTAGAAAAGTAACAATATCTGTAAAATTCTGCTAAAACTAATATTCGTATATATTAACAAACAGAGCAGTTAGTTTTACATCCCAATCTATTTATTTAATGTGGCTTAAGAGTGCTCTTGTAATGAGTGGATGTATATTAGGACTCATTGAATTTCAGTATTGCAAGTTCGAGTTTAAACCTAAGCTGAAAACAAATCAAAAGCTAACATGTTTGTGCTACTGTGTATTATAGAGTTCAAATTGTTTCCAAGCACAGCTGAATCTGGGGATGTTCAAACACTATTTTCAGGATTGCTTCTATTTCTCCTGTTTTTGACATCGCTCTTCTTGGCTTGGCTTCATTCATAGGTATAGTCTCTCCACATAGATAGATTTGGAGTTCCAATCTTTAGTGGGTTCTAAAGATTTTGGTATCAGTAAGGAGATATTATAGATTCTCATCTCAGGAAGAACTCTGACTGGCTGGACACTTTAACTATACTGGTGGCCAAAATGATGAAGCTCCCTGAAAGGTCAAGCTAGGATCGAAGATTCATTACTTGGGTGTTAGAGTCAGGGTTTTAAGCATACCTTATCCACATGTGTTTTAAAAAATTAGTATCAAATCAGAAAAAGATGAGTCTCCATAGAATTGGATGCAGGGAAAACAAAATATTCATGTGCTATCCAATTTTATAGTTTTCCACAACAAAATAAAATGAAGTTTCAATGACTGATTTTTTTTTATTTCTTCAAAATGGAAATGCTTCCAACTTTAAAATTAAAATCTTCATTCCTCACACTCTACCTGTTACACTGAGGTTTCAAAGCTTTTATCATGGATATATGTGTAGATTTCATGCTCAGAATTTCCCTCTCATTCCAGGAAAGATGTTTTCAAGCACATAGTATAAGAATGTGGTATAATATTGAGGTGACAGTAATGGGAAATTCCATTCTGGTCTTCCAAGACCTATTGTAGGAGACTTTTACTTTCTTCTATTTATATCCTCCTTCTGAGTAACGGTTCACAAAACTAAAAACATTTTTTTTTTAAAGAAAAGATTTAATGTAAGGTATCACATGCCTACAAATTACAGGAGAGTCTGGAGAAACAAAAGAAAAGTGGCTACCAATGGATTCATGGTTTCAAATATACACCAATACCTCAGTTCAGATCTGGAGGAGGCAAATTTCCTATATCTCTCTCCTCAGGTGTTCCTACTCACGAAGCTGATGGCTAGACATTGGGATGCAGACATCATCTACATCAATTCCCTCTAGGTTACCTTGAAGCTGAAGTATAGATATTGGAGCATTGTGAGCAGCTAACACTCATATCTCTATGACCTCCCTTGAAGGCAGTAACTGCAGCAAGAAAGCCTTTGCCTTAACTAATTTTCCAGAACTCAAACAAGCACTTCCTTTTGGCAGAATCTAATTCAAAATTATAGCTCTAGCTTCAAGGCAGTCTGGGGCTTGAAATAGGTTGGATTCCTAGATCTTGTAGTACTAAAAGGCAGTACATAGACTTTAGTAGAAATGGATACTGGATACCAAACATAATATATCATATAATTATACATCTGTGTGTACGCATGCATATACATAATGTATATATATATAGTAAATTTTCAAAGCCTATGGAAAAATCATTGAAATGGGTGAAATTAAGTTAAATATATTTCACTAATTGTAAGATTTATTAATATATAATAGTTTTTATTGCATTTGTCCATGTGAAATAAAATCTGCAGTCAAGACTATTTGCTATATGCTATGTAACAAATAGTAATTTTTAAAATTCTCCTCTATTCAGCATTGCTACTTCTATAAGTATACTTAAGGAAGAAAATGACATAATGACACTGGGCATCAATTTATGGCACTGTAATTGAAATTGGGCTAAAATCACAGCAATTTTTGAATCAGCACTTTAAGAAAAAACAGTAGTTTTTCCTTGTGGAAGCAATCTATATATTCTATTCCTCAAGTATTTCTTTTCTAAGGCTTACACAAGAAGACATAGCAATTATTTCTCAAGTTTTTATTCTTATTCTTTAGAGTAAAATATATTCTCTTGATAGGCTTTATCAACACTTTTTTCTTTTCTTTCTTTTTCATTTTTTTTAAAGAGACTTCAGCAGAACAGAGAATGAGACTATTTTGAAATTGATGGGCTGACTAGCACTTTCCCCTCATACAAAGAGGCATTCTTGACAAGATGTATACTATTTATTCCTGCGTTAGCAGTCAATCTGTAAGATTAAGTTTGGAAGAAGAAGAGAAATAGATTGTTATTTGGGAAAAGAAGCACAGATTTCATTAATGTACAACAATCAATGTCTTCACTGGCATGCTGGGGTTAAAATTATTTAAAAAGGTTTCAACCTGGTTATTCAAGCTGTCTTATTCCCTGTCTAACTCACTGTGACAGTCAAAAGAAACCTGTTTTGAAGAATAGTTATTTGACATTGATATTTAATTTCTATAGATTTATTCTCTTCAGAAAAACTATATTGATGAATGATTAAACCAATATGCATGAGATTTTAGATCTTCTAAAATTTCTTATCCATAGTGTTTCAATTGAGATACTCAGGCAGATAGTTTTAGGTAGTGTCCACATTTCCAGGTGACAAATTAAACAGAAGCGTAGAAAAGAGAACATGGTAAAAATCCCGGGGAAAGATAACAGTACATTAATACATTCGAATTGGTTATTTGAAGGTATTAAATTAACACACTTTAGCCAATCTCATGCAGTGAAATGTTTCCAATAAAAACATTAATAGTTTTAATAAAATACATGAAAATTTCAACAATTTTAATATTTCATATTAATCATCAGTCATTTAATAATGATATGTTTCTTTTGAAACTTCAAGAAGAGATAATCTGTGTAGTAAGAGATATACACTTTATAAAGGAAATGTCTTGAAACCAATTATAATTAATTTATCTGAGATTTAATGACTTTCAAAGTAATAATACTTTCAATTTACATGATACCTTTCTTAACATGTCAAATAATTTAAATACTATTAACTGCTTTATTTTGATCATATATGAAATCCATTGCAGTCAGGAACATAACTTTTTTTAAAAAAATAAAAATATGAGTTCTGTTCCATAGTATCAGCTGTTAGGATTTAAGTGAAAGATGAGGATGCTGACTAGAAAGAATAAAATGAAAAGCATCTTTTCACACAGGGGACAAGAAAATCCCTGGATCTCTATATTTCCCAAGCTAGTTAATTATAAGACAAATTCTCCTGGCTGAAATATATCAAAAAGAATTTTTTAACCTGAGGAAAAGATTCCTAAGCTACAGAAAATAATCATTTGCACCTGCTTTTTACATTTTACTTCAATGCTAGTTCTTCCTTTCTATCATGAGTAATCTTTTAGCTTCACTCTAGCTATATTACAGACAACGAAAAGTCGATACAGATGACAGCAGTGGGATATCATTACAGATGGGTAACCTAAAAGAGAATTTCATAAAATATATATCATATCTAGCTTTGGTACATTCAATAATAGAACTCATACTGGATGCCTAGGGTTTGCAGCAATCCAAGTCTATGTTTAAATTGCCATTTTATTTTATTTTCTTTCAAATAGCTCTGATTTACAGATTAGGTAAATGTACCTTTTATTATTCATTGGTCAGTTCCAGAAATAATAAGAAAATTTGTTTTGCATAACATTTAATAAATTTTGAATCATTGACCCACATCGAAGTGTGATTTGCTCTGGAATGGTCATCTTACGGTTTGATGTAATTGAGATATTAATTCACCCATACTGTAAAAAATATTGACTCATACTTTCCCAATGAAATGAATGTCAGATACAATCTTAGGAATTTTCATAAAATCGTACTTTTCCTAGAGTTTTATCCACAATCTTATGCAATAGCTTTGTTTTCAACTTGAAGAGATAGAAAATGTAGGTCCAAAATATCTTACTAAAAAGATTTACCTCTAATTCACTTTATAATCATGTTTATATAGACAGTTTAAAGATTATAACAAAATTTATCATCTTTCTCTCATCTATCTATCTATGAATGAGATAATCTCCAATCACATCTTCATAAGGTAATTGTTAATCATATTGTAAGATTTCATTTTTATTATCCTTCTTATGAATATATTATCAGGCTATGATAATATTGTATATGTAATTTCAAGACTTTTTTATTCAGTAAACATTAAATTATTTTTCTTTCTCAAGCTATTAATCACCCAAGAATCTTTTCTAGAAACAGATTATTAACAGATTATTAATGACTTTTAAGCACCAAATACCATGTTCAACTATCTGTTGAATGTTGATGGGTACTCAGCATTGTGATGAATCCTAGCACACTGTTTATTGGAAGCATCCTTGGACAGGGAGGATGGGAGATTCAATATATGATACTGACTATCCCTATCCTAATGAATTCTAAGTTCCTAAATGTAAATGCTAGTCCTGGCTATGTGACCAATCACCACTACACTGGGCAAAGTAAAACAGAACAAAATTCTCTTTAATAAATTATATCAATGTATACCGAAATATAATGTTTTCCTATACAGCCATGTCTGTCACTAAGAAGGTATATTATGTAATACTCAGCTAACAGCTTTTCCCCTCTTCCATCTTGTTCCCCTTAAGCCATTAATTCATTTTTATCAAGCAGTCATTCACTTATCCAATCATTCTTTTATGCAGTTATTTAAACTTTTCTATTGTCTGATAATTTCCAGAGATTTGTGCTAGGTTCAGGGGGAAAAGGGATGAACAGAAACAGAAAAGTTATTGACCTTATGGATTTTACCACTTATGGTAGGAGAAAACCACAAATAATTATAGCAAACAGCTTAAACTGGATCAAAAGTGCATGAGAATGAGCCAGTTAGACCTCTAATGAGAAAAACCACTTTTCTCAGCAATTACATGTATGTTTCTCTGGCATAATTATTAACAATGATGTTTTACTGTTTGAGGTCTCATTTCAGGTAATAGATAATATAGCCAAAATACATGTCAGAATTTTACAAGATAGCAGCCCACTGTCTCCCTTATTTTACAAATACAGAAAGTGAGAAGACTCTGGTTTGATGATGTTCCCATGACGAAATAGTGACTTAATGGTAAAAATGCAGTTTCATGGGACACAAAAAGTCACATGGGTGGCTGAGAGTTCAATGGACAGTTGATCTTGGAAAGTAACCTAAACATGCTAAGCTCCAGAGTCATGATCATGTGAATCATAACAGCTGCTTAACTTTTTAAATGGTGCTGTAGATATTAAAAGAGGTAATGTTTTTGGACTATCTGGAAAAATAAACTTAAAACGTAGTCAATTATATTATTCTCTCTGCCAAAAGAGAAAGTGCTCTCACTAATTGGCTTCTATTGAGTGGGGGAGCTCTCACAAGGCCCTTAAAAATGGATAAAATTGGAGAAGAATTTTTGGAATTTTCAGAGTACCAGTGCAAAGACTATCTGGATGAATCAAAAGATAGCATAGACAGGGCTGGGTGTGGTGGCTCATGCCTGTAATCCCAGCACTTTGGGAGGCCGAGGTGGGTGTATCGCCTGAGGTCAGGAGTTCAAGACAAGCCTGGCCAACATAGTGAAACCCTGTCTCTACTAAAATTACAAAAACTTAACTGGGCGTGTTGGCAAGTGTCTGTAATCCCAGCTACTTGGGAGGCTGAGGCAGGAGAATCACTTGAACCTGGGAGGCAAGTGTTGCAGTGAGCTGAGATCACACCATTGCACTCTAGCCTGGGCAATAAGAGTAAAATTCTGTGGCCCCCCCCGGGCGAGGGGTAGGTCCAAGGGGGCCCCCGCGGGTGGTCCAGTTGGGTGTCGCCAAGACTGTGAGACTTGCGGGGGGGGG
>CAUYQU010051413.1:0-25689 GCA_963574635.1 Cheracebus regulus | reverse complement strand
CTCTAATGACCAGTGATGATGAGCATTTTTTCATATATTTGTTGGCTGCATAAATGTCTTATTTTGAAAAGTGCCTGTTCATATCCTTCACCTACTTTTTGATGGGATTGTTTTTTTCTTGTAAATTTCTTTCAGTTCTTTGTAGATTCTGGATATTAGCCTTTTGTTAGATGGGTAGCTTGTAAAAATTTTTTCCCATTCTGTTGGTTGACAGTTCACTCTAATGATTGTTTCTTTTGCTGTACAGAAGTTCTTAAGTTTTATTAGAATCCATTTGTCTATTTTGGCTTTTGTTGTCATTGCTTTTGGTGTTTTAGTGATGAAGTCCTTGCCTATGCCTATATCCTGAATGGTATTGCCTATGTTGTAGAAGACAAGAAAAAACTAAGTTCAGAGCAGAACTGAAGGAGATAGAGACACAAAATATCCTTCAAAAAATCAATAAATTCAGGAGCTGGTTTTTTGAGAAGATCAACAAAACAGACTGCTAGCCAGACAAATAAAAAAGAAAAGAGAGAAGAATCAAATAGATGGAATAAGAAATGAGAAAGGGGATATCACCACCAATTCTGCAGAAATATAAGCTACCATCAGAGATTACTATAAACAACTGTATGCATATAAACCAGCAAATCTAGAAGAAATGGATAAATTCCTGGACACTTACACCCTCTGAAGACTAAACCAGAAATAAGTTGAATCCCTGAATAGACTAATAACAAGGTCTGAAGTTGAGGCAGCAATTAATAGTCTACCAACCAAAAAAAGTCCAGGTCCAGATGGGTTCACAGTAAATTCTACCTGACATACAAAGAGGAACTGGTACCATTCCTTCTGAAACTATTCCAAACAATACAAAAAGAGAATCCTCCCTAACTCATTTTATGAGACCAACATCATCCTGATACCAAAACCTGGTAGAGACACAACTAAAAAAAGAAAATTTCAGGCCAATATCCATGATGAATGATCCATGATGCAAAAATCTTCAATAAAATACTGGCAAACTGAATGTAACAGCACATCAAAAAGCTTATCCATTACAATCAAGTAGGCTTCATCCCAGGCATGCAAGGCTCGTTCAACATAGGCAAATCTATAAACGTAATCCATTACATAAGCAGAACCAAAGACAAAAACGACATGATTAACTCAATAGATTCAGACAGCCTTCAACAAAATTCAACAGCCCTTTATGCTAAAACTCTTAACAAACTAGGTATCGATGGAATGTATCTCAACATAATAAAAGCTATCTATGACAAACCCACAGCCAATGTCATATTGAATGGCCAAAAACTGGAAGGAAGTATTCCCTTTGAAAACTGGCACTAGACAAGGATGCCCTCTCTCACCATTCCTATTCAACATAGTATTTGAAGTTCTAGCCAGAGCAATCAGGGAAGAAAAGCAAATAAAGGTTATTCAAAGAGGAAAAGAGGAAGTCAAATTCTCTCTGTTTGTAGATGATATGATTGTATATTTAGAAGACCCCATTATCTCAGCCCAAAATCTCCTTAAGATGATAAGCAACTTCAGCAAAGTTTCAGGATGCAAAAATCAATGTGCAAAAATCACAAGTATTCCTATACACCAATAACAGACAAACAGAGACAAATTATGAGCAAACGCCCACTGAAAATTGCTACAAAGAGAATAAAATACCTAGGAATACAACTAACAAAGGACGTGAAGGACCTCTTCAAGAACTACAAACCACTGCTCAAGGAAATAAGAGAGGGCACAAACAGATGGAAAAACATTCCATGCTCAGGAAGAATCAATATCATGAAAATGGCCATACTGCTCAAAGTAATTTATAGATTCAGTGTTATCTTCATCAAGCTCCCACTGACCTTCTTCACAAAACTGGAAGAAACCACCTTAAGCTTCATATGGAACCAAAAAAAGAGCCCGCATAGCCAAGACAATCCTAAGCAAAAAGAACAAAGCTGGAGGCATCATGCTACCTGATTTCAAACTCTACTATAATGCTGCAGTAATCAAAACAGCATGGTACTGGTACCAAAACAGAGATATAGACCAATGGAACAGAATAGAGGCCTTGGAAGTAACACCATACAACTACAACCATCTGATCTTTGACAAACATGACAAAACCAAGAAATGGGGAAAGGAGTCCCTGTTTAATAAATGATGTTGTGAAAACTGGCTAACAATGTGCAGAAAGCTGAAACTGGACCCATTCCTTACATCTTATAAAAAAATTAACTCCAGATGGATTAAAGATTTAAACATAAGACCTAACACCATCTTCCTTATTCTTAATAGTTTTTGGAATTATCTTTTCAAAACCCCTCCTCTTTTACCAATCATTATCAGTCATATGGTTTACATACCAGATGACCAGTGAAAGCCACCCTCAATTCCAGGCTTATTCCAGTCAGCAGTCCCCATAATCTCAATAGTAACGGTTTCAGTCACTTACTAATGTCTCAAATAGGCTGTTGCAACATGGGTATATATTTGTTAGGGTTTTCTAGGAGAGAAAACTTTTAACTTTCTCTTTCTCAACTTTCTCTTAGCAGGGGATATTGTTTCTTTTTTTATGGGGACTATGATGTCAGAATATAAAACTAGACTTTGCTATGTGAGGGAAAGCTGTACAAGCAGGGCTGATAGTATACTACTTGGAGTCTGGTGGAGAAGCTAACATCATTGTAGTTAGAGAAGAGAAAAGTAAGATCCTAGCTTACTTTATTTGAGCTGCTAAATCAAACCTCATCTGAGATCATTCCTATTTTTGCATTTTTCAGTTATAAAAAAATTATCTTTATTTTTAAGCCAGAGTGAGTTAAGCTTTCTATCAAGAGCAACCTAAGAGTCATAACCCATAAAGACAGGGACTATATGTTAATGATTCTTTACTTAACAGGGGCAAGAACATGGTAAGTACTCAATAGATTTTTCTTAAATAGGTTAAAAATAGACCTAATAAAAAATATAATAAAACTTTAAGTGTATATAATTGTACAGAAATCCAGTAAAAAATGGTTTTACTATATTGTGTACTTGGATTATGGTTTATTCTTGTATTTAATTCGATACTACATTTAAGTACACTAGGCTTAGAGATTAAAGAACTTCTAATGTATCTTCTGTCCCATATAAGTTATGAGATAGACAGTAAATTATTTACCTGGTTAATTTTAATTTTCCTGAGTTGGAGTTGCCAAAATCTTTCTTGTCATCCTCACTGTATCATTGTAGAAATTATACAGAGTGAATTATACAACTGTGGAAATTGTTAAACACTTCTGGAAATATGACAGATAGAAAATAGACAAATTTTTTCATTAAAACAACTAAAATTATTAGATAAATGATTTTTAATCTACTAATCCATGGTATAATTCTTTGGCAAGAAAGTAAGGTAGACTCAGGTGAGGTACTGAGTGAAAAATAAGTGGAGATTTTGCCTGAAGATGTTTACCAAACGAATGAACTTGAGAGTTAGTTTTTATAGCCTCATGCAATTTAGGGGAAATAAAATTCACAGACAAAATCAGGGCTGAACAAAGTAGAGAAACCTATTAGAGACAACCAACCACAAATCCTGGATACTTCCTCCACAAATGGTTATAGCCTCGACATAAATATGCAATGTAAAATAATACTTTTCAAAAAATTGTTAGTGAATAAAAAACAATCATTTTATAATGACTTTAAATCAGAAAACCCTGATTCAAATAATTTATTCATTGATTCTTTGGGGTTTTCAAGACAAGCAGTCATCTGAAGATATTTTCAATCTTGTTCCTTCCTTTATAATTATTTTACAATTTATTTTATTTCATGCCTTACTATCTGGGTAAGACCTTCAGTAAAATGTTGAATGGATATGATAGGAGCAGGCACTCTTTACTTATCCCTATGTTTAAAGAGTTGCTTATTTTACTAGAGTAATAAAGCAAAGCATTATAACTAAAAAAAATTTTAAAGGGAATAGGTTGGGAACATAAAAATATAATTAATCTAGAAACTCTGGAAGGTGAAAAAGGGAACAAAGAACAGATGGGATTATTAGGCAATAAATATTATAATGATACCTTTAAACCTAAACATATCAATGATTGTATTAAAAAGAAATAGTCTAAGTGCCCCCAATTAAAATGTAGAGATTATCAAAATAGATAAAAAAATCAAGATGTTGTCTACAAGTAACACATCTTAAATATGAACACACAAACCAATTAAAAATAAAAGAATTAAAAGTATGTGATGCCAATACTAATTAAAAAGAAGAAAATATTGCAATATTATTATTAGACATACTTGATTTCAGGTCAAGTAACTAGGAGCAATAAAGAAGTTCTTTTTAAAAAAAATGATAAAGTGCTTCATCAAGATTATAAAAAAAAACAAATTGCTTAAGCCCCTTATAACAAAGCTTAAAAATACATGGAGCAGAAACTGATTTTAAAAAAACAAAATTTGAAGAATAAATTTACAATTAGCATAAAAGATTTCAATATTCCATCTCAATAATTGATACAATAGGTAGACAGAAAAATGAGTAAGTGTGTAGGAGATTTCAATAACCCAATTAACCAGGTGTTTCTATTTAACATTATAAAGTACTCTACCAAACAGCAACATAATTTACATTTTTCTGAAGTAGACATCAAATATTTTCCAAGATAGACCATATTTTGTACGATAAAACAAATCTCATTAAACTTTAAAATACTTAGTCATGTAAATTTTTTTCTCTGACCACAATGACATTAAAATAGAAGTTCAGAACAAAAAGATCTCTCAAATAAAATATAAAATTTGAAAACTAAGTAACACACTATCTTTTTTCACCCATAAGTCAAAAAGCATTAAAGAGGAAAAGTAGTCTGTATTTAGAGTTGATTGAAAAGAGAATACAAGTTACCAATTCTGTTGGATATTGGTAAAGCAGTTCTTAAAAGAAAATTTATGGTATTAAATACCTGTGTTAACAAAGGAAGAAAATGCCAAATTAATGACCTCAGCATCTACCTTAGGAATCCAGAAAAATAGGAGAAAGTAAACTAAATTAGGCTAAAGTAAAAAAGTATAAAGATAATGGTAGAAATTAATTCTATTAACAACAGAGAAATGGTATAGAAAAAATGAAACAAAAAATGGTTACTTGAGAAGATCAATAAAATTGTCTACCCTTTCTCCAGATCAGTTAGAAAAGATGGGTGAAATGACACAAATTACCAATATTTTGAATGAGAATGATGGTATTATTACAGATTTTACAGAAATTAAAAACTTAATGCTGATAAAGTCCATACTTAGGTGAAAAGGAAAAAGCCATTTGAAGATACAAACTACCAAAGCTCACTTAAGAAGAAATACATAAACTGAACAGCTATTAAATACATTCAAGTTATGGTTAATAATCTTTCCATATAAACAATACTAGGACCAGATAACTTCAAGATGATTTCTATGAAACATTTAAGGGAGAATAATATTATTTTATGTAAACTTGTCCAGAATATTTTAGGAAAGGGTATATTTCCCAATTCATTCTATGAGATTAGTCTCTCCTTGATACAAAACCTTATAGCTGCTATACAAGGAAAGTGAATTATAGATCAATATCCCTTCTTAACATAGATGCTGACTCTTAAACACAATTTTAACAAATCTAATAATACTTAAATAGGAATACACATCATGACCAAGTGGAGTGTATCCCAGGAATGCAAGGCTGGTTTAACATTCAAAAATAATGTAGCTCACCGTATTAACAAAGTGTTTTTAAAAAAGAAGAAAATATATTATTTCAATAAATACAGAAAATGTCTTTAAGAAAATCTATCCTCCATTCCTGATAAAAATCCTCAGCAAAGCAGTAATAGAATTTTCACAACTTGATAAAAGTAATATACAGAAAACCGACAGCTTATATCGTACTTTATGCTGATTGACTGACTGCTTTTTCCCTCCACTCAAACATAAGGCAGGATATCGACTTCACCACTTCTTTTTTTTTTTTTAACTTTTATTTTAGGTTCTGGGGTACATGCACAAGTTTGTTATATAAAATTTTGTCACAGGGTTTGTTGTACAGATTATTTTGTCACTCATGTACTAAGCCTAATACCCAATAGTTACTTTTTCTTCTCCTCTCCCTCCTCTCACCTTCCACCTTCAAGTAGTTCTCAGTGTCTATTGTTCCCTTCATGGGTGCTCATCATTTAGCTTCCATTTATAAGGGGAAACATGTAGTATTTGGTTTTCTGTTCCTGTGTTAGTTTCTAAGGATCATTATCCTCCAGCTCCATTCATGTTCCCACAAAATACATGATCTCATTCTTTTTATGGCTGCACAGTATTCCAGGGTGCTTCACCACTTCTATTTAACATTCAATATATACTGAGAATTCTAGCTAGAAAGAATAGGCTAGAGAAAGAAATGACATCCAAATTGAATGCTAATTGGCTTGTGCTGATAATAAAAACAACATGCACTTCTTTTATAGCTTTAACATTATAGCACAATTATATAAATTGGTATTGTACATGGCGTATGTTCGAATTCACCCTGAACTCCCTAGAGTACTGTCTAGAAGATATAGAAAGTGATTTAATGATATAATTAATTGTTAGTTATTCCCCTGAAAATGAATGACATTTAGAAAACACAATACTCAGACCGCACTTAAAATCTTAACTGCAACTTTGGGCAAGTTTCATACATTCTGATCAACTGAATACCAATTTATAATCAAAATTTGTGGCAAAAATTCAATGATAAAAACAGATCTCAAAAGTGCCTAACTAAGGATCTGGCACAGAATAAGAGTGCAATAAGAGATAATGACAGCTATGCGGTGATCTGGCCTTGAGTAAGACCCACATAGGAAGAATGTGGAGGGTAGGGTTGCTCAAAAGAGGCTAGAGTTTGGATGAAGAATTTATCATGGCCTAGATTAAGACCATTTAAGGAGAGATAAAAACAGAAAGCATATGTTTAAATGCCAAAAAAAAGATACAGGATAATTCAACATTATTTCAACAGTATTTTTCAGTGTCACTTTCTTTGAGTAATAAAACAACTGCCAGTGGTTTTCAGGAGATTAAAAAAAGTTTGGGTCTTAGATTCAGAACACAAAAAGAACAATTTCTGATATTTTTAAATAGTCACATTAAAATGGATAATTCCTACTGAAAAGCCTTTCTGTGTTTAAACTGCAGATTTGTATCCCTATTTTTCATTTTCTACCTCCTCTTAGTTTTGGTGGTGACTATGTTTAAAGATCATAAAGAACTAAGTCTACTGGACTTAGAAAAGGTGAAGTGATAAAATAAGTCAATCTTCAGGCACCTGAATATTTTAATGGCATAGGTTTTGTTTTCCTGCTAGTTATGGAATAATTATTTGATTTTTTAGTCCCTATAGCATCATAAAACCAAATAATTCCAATACATGCTTTTGTGGCAGTCAACATCAAAGAAAAGGAAGCCAAAAATACCTGTTACAGTTCCTTTTGAGTTAAAAAGATGATTAAAGAATAAGTCCAGTTCAGTAATTTAGTATTAACACAATACAACTTCACAATCTTTTACCTGAACTTCCAATATCCAAAAATATCTAGAAACCAAAAGTTTTTTCAGAATTTATTTTGTGGCAAAACCTATCCTGACCTCAACTTATCTCACATATATTTCTACCTTGGACTGAAATGGCACAATTTGCCTGCCCCATTTATTCCATTTATTGTGAATGTTCATATACTTCACTAGAGAAATAGGTTTTTCATGCAGAGTACTGCCCTGAATTTCACTGTGGATATAAAGTAATGTGCAGTAATGTATAGAAATGAGATAACCCTTTAAAACATCCATAAAATCTAAAATCTAATACACATAATGGTTTGTAGATTTGCAGTATATTATCTTAAAGTTGTATCTAGATAGTGTAAAATATTTGGATATAATTTATAATCCTGATTTATGTTACAAATTGAGTATAACTGCTTAATATTATCTCAAAGACAACTTTAATTTCTAAGAATAAAACAAGTGTAAATTATGACAGCTAAGTACAATGAGTCTGTTGTTCTAAGAGACAGTTTATAGGAATTATTTGCGATGTTTCCAACTTTTCAACAAATTCCATGGTTTTTTTTTAAGGCAGGGTATATCACACTGTTGCACAAGCTGGAGTGTAGTAGAGTGATCTCGGCTCACTGCTACCTCTGCTTCCCAGGTTCAAGCGATTCTCCCAACCTCAGCCTCCCAAGTAGCTGGGGCCACAGGCACGTACTACCATGCCTGGCTAATTTTTGTATTTTTAGTAGAGACAGGGTTTCACTGTGTTGGCAAGGCTGGTCTCAAAAACTCCTGACCTCAGGTGATCAGCCCACTTCATCCTCCCAAAGTGCTGAGATTACAGATGTGAGCCACTGTGCCCAGCTTTCATGGTTTTTAAATATATATACATATTTCTCATTTCTGTATATTAAAATTTTTTACTTTTCATGTGAATAAACAGAAATATTATAAAATTTAATCCTATATTACAAGAGGCTAAAATTTTTATATGTCTATAGATGCCAGAGAGGTAACAAAAATGAGTTGAATAAGGTTAGGTTGGATGTATATTCTAGATTAGTACTGTCTGATAGAAATATATCACAGCTTGCAAGACAAGTGGCATTTGCCAGAAACCCATGGAATTTTTAATTTTCTAGTAATTTCACAAGAAAATAAATACAGGCCAGGCATGGTGGCTCATGCCTGCAATTCCAACAATTTGGGAGGTTGAAGCGGGCAGACCTCTTGAGGTCAGGAGTTGGAGACCAGCCTGGACAACATGGCAAAACCTTGTGTCTACTAAAAATACAAAAATTAGTCAGGCATGGTGGCAGGTGCCTATAATTCCAGGTACAGGAGGCTGAGACATGAGAATCACTGGAACCTGGGAGGCAGAGGTTGAAGGGAGCTGAGATTGTGCCACTGTGCTCCAGCCTGGGCAACGGAGTGAGACTCTGCCTCAAGAAAAAAAAAGAAAAGTAGAAATGAATAAACTAATATTAGTAATATAATTTATATAACCAATGATATAAAAATATTTTCTTTTAATATATAATCGATTTAAAAGTTATTCCAGAAATGTTTCACATTCTTTATTCACTAATTCTTCAAAATTGGATGTTCATTTCAACTTCTAGAACATATTCAATTCGGACTAGCCACTTTTCAAATGCTCAAGAGCTGCATATGGCTAAGATAGCCATATTGGGCAGCATAGTTCTTAATACACTGTGAATTTGCTTTTAAACATGTTATAACACGCTTTAGTCTTTTAATAACATACGTCTTATCCCATTTTTCTTGAACTATGAGGTCCTTTTGGTCTGCGTTTCATTTTCCCTTTTCAATAAAGATGTGGCTATAGAGACATATGTCTGTCTTTCTTCTATACCCAGACAACAACTCGAGTTCCCTGGTTAATGATACCTGACTGAGCATTTCATTTTGGGGAGAACAGTGGGACCTGCTGTGAATTCTGATTGCATGCCCAGTCTATTTGGGCAGCATTCACAGGCTCCTTCCTATTGATGCCATCTTGCACTGCAAATCCAGTGCTGCTACATTTTCTCTATATTCAAGAGAATTAAGAAACAGGAAATGTTACATAAAATCACCAGATTTATACATGGTGACTTATGTTAGTAAGAGATGTCTCCACTACACATAGTACTGACTCTGTGTGTCACTTGCCTGACACTGAGGTCACGAACTTTACAAGAATGGAGGAAGTTGTTGAAAACACATAGAAGTTAATACTAATCACAGAAATGCCAAGATCTGCCTATATTTATACCCCAAGATTGTGAAAACCCTTGGAATGAAGCTTCCTTATTTTACATCACACACACAAACACACATAGGTGTGAATAACCTAGGATCTTAAAATTTCAAGAGATATCTTTCTATACACCTTTTTGTACTTAAAATTACAAGTCTCATTCTTGTAAGATTAATTTTGCTAAGTAAACTGGTGTTCCTTTTATTTGTACACTTCAAGATCTCACAGAATTCAGGCGCATTCTCTTGAAACTTCTTTTAAGGCTAATGATCCAGTATATATTTCTTCATGGCTATGTGCTGAACGATAAACATTATACAAGGCCAGGGCAAAGGTGAAATTATGTTTTTGATACTACTATTACTCTCTCTCACCTCTATGGAGGGGAGGAGTTAATATAGAACATGGTTTAAAAATGTACATAGCAGGCCTAGCACAGTGGCTCATGCCTATAATCCCAACACTTTGGGAGGCCAAGGCCGGCGGATCACAAGGTCAGGAGTTTGAGACCAGCCTGACTAACATGGTGAAACCCTGTCTCTACTAAAAATATAAAAGTTAGCTGGGAATGATGGCACATGCCTCTAATCCCAGCGATTCAGGAGGCTGAGGCAGGAGAATCACTTGAACCCAGGAGGCAGAGGTTGCAGTGAGCCGAGATCATGACACTGCGCTCTAGACTGGGTGACAGAATGGGACTCTGCCTTAAAAAAAAAAGGTATATAGCATCAATTCTAAAAAGTCTCATACAACTTTCATGCTTACCTTTGCCTCTTCCTTATTAGTTCTTCTTAAACTGATTTTTAGAGTATTCCTCTCCAAAAACTCAAAAAATAAATCTTACTTTTATCTTAGATATTATCTTCTAGTAATATCAGTGACTAAGGAGCCAGGGTAGGAATATGGCAGGTTATGTAGATGATTTTGTAGTCCTTTACAGTCAACATTGCATATTCTTGTAAGAGCCCTAATTTTGCTTCAGAAAGTTTGTAATGCTTTAAGATTCTTTTAGAGTTGCCCCTCCTGATATAAAGACTTTGCTTATGAAAGATGGTGGTTCAATTCTACATCAAAATTTGCTCTGTATATACATAAACTCATTATCCCTTTACCAAATCAAGTAAAAACTTTGTTAGGATTGTATCCAGATACCAACAAAAAATGGAAACAGATAAAAGACCAGGAAACACATCTTGCAATAGCTTTAGAACAGAGATTGATTTTTTTCCCTTTATAACAAGAAGTAGAGTGACAGGAGTGTTCGCTTAGAGCAACAACTTAGCATTAGCCTCCAGGAAGCCAGCTCTTCATATCTTACAGCTCTGCCACCTTTAGGATGTTGAATTTTGTACCCATGGTTGCCAGTAATTGCTGCTCTTCGAGGCTTTATTTCTATAGTTCAGACAAGAGGAAAGGGAATGGGAAATTTTGTGCAGCAGCAATGATTCTCTTTAGAGAAGAAAAATAAGCTTTCTTTATGATAACATCCCTTTTTTAGCAGACCTCTGCTCATGAGTTTTGGGCCAAAACTGCCATAGCCCCCAGGAGGTAAGAATTTGGAAAATTGAAAGGAAAAAAAAAGTTTAGAAAAGTTGCTCAGTGAAGCAAACTTCAATGTATGCCACAACTTTAACATGGCAAGCTTCTTATCAAGTTATTAGTACTGTTATTTAGCTTCAGAACAGTGCTATATCTATGTTTTACTATATTTAATTATATATTAACTCTCATGACTCCTACGAGACTTGGTATTTCATTCATATAAAGTCAAGCTATGTGGGGCTAAATTTTGTGTCCGTTTATCTAGGCTACAGCACTCGGTCATTTAATTACTTTTCTACTTATTGTTGTAAAGGTATTTTGAAGATTTTGCTGACCTACAGATATGGTTAAACTGTAGATGTAGCAAAACCGGAGGCTCCTGGAGAAGAAGAAACTCTACCTTGAGACTGCAGCATGAACTCCTGTCTGAGTTTCCAGCCTGCTGAGCTGCCCTACAGATTTCAGACTCAAAACTCCAGCATCATCTCTTGCCAGCATGCCTACTCTGCTAGCGTATAAATGTTGGACTTGCCATCCCCCTTACAATCATATTAGCCAATTATTTAAAAGAAATCTTTAAAAGACCTTTCTCTTAATAAGAAGTAGAATGACAGGGAGCATTAGCTTAAAGCAACAACTATATGCTGGGAATCTAGCTCAACATTGCATATTTATATATGGAGAACCCTGACTGAAACGAGGTATAGATTTGATCATATGAATTAGGTCAATTTCCTTGATGTTAAATATGAAAATGTACCAAGTGTCTACTACCTATGTGACCTAGGCAAATAGTTTTACTTTGCAATGGCTTACCCATTTATGTTTGTAACTGTGCTAGAGACAGCATCTAATACATGAGAAGATATTAATACTGTCACTTTGATAAAAACAAGTTCCCAGAAGCAAATGCTCTTACATAATTTAAATTATCAAATTAGTTATTATATTTAATGAAATTAGAACAATGCCTGGCACATAATAAGTACTATATAAATGTTCTTCATCTTCTCATTATTATTACAATTATCATCATAGTCATCAGGAAGCATGAAGCATATTGACACTGAGATGATTAAAAAAGGGACACCTTTGTTCTTGAGCTGCATGGCATATGTTTTAAGGCAATAAACCATCAACTCCACTAATGGAACTAATAGGTTAATTTTCCCATGTTGCCTGAATTATTTCCCCAAGAAAATTAAATTTTCTTAATAGAAAACCTAATTTTATCTCGAGTAACTTGAAAATCTTAATTAGTGACACAAAAGCCATGTTAAAATTACTTAGATCAGAAATAAACACATCATTATACCAAAATAAACAAATTGAAGTGCTACTGTAGTTTATCTGACATTCCACACACAGTATCTTGATAAAAATAAGATACAAACAGGCAATTTCAAAAGGAAAGAATCAACATCAATCACATAAATTAAATTGATTAACTTTCATACTTAATCAATCACAGGCATGAATCTTACACAATCTACTGGTGACCTCAGTTACTTTGTTTAATCATGCACACCAATATCAGTGCAATGCTTGATTTTCCAATTAAAAAAACTTTGCAATTAGATCTAATTAACGTGTTCCAATTAAATAGGTTAAATGCAGCAGTATTCAATAAATTTAAGCACCCTACTTTTCTCTTGGTAAAAAGGTTCTCTAAAATTGTTTGGATATATAATCCTTTTGGTACCACAGCTTAACAAAAGAAGTAAGAAAAGGTCAACAACTTGGCTCTGAAATAACATAAGCCAGATTTGGTAAAGAAGAACAAGCATTCCAAATTTCTCAATTATCTCCGGGATCATCACATAAGCCCTTCATGATGGCCCCATTAACAATCTGCCAGTGGAAATATTTGTTAAAGGAATATTTGCCCTTTTCACAAAAGAGTACCTATCTCTTCGTGGAGCCAAGTAGTTTTATAGTTGTTTCATAACTCATACATGAAAGAAATACGGTTTGTTGGATGTTTGAACCAGGGAGCTCTTCCTTTGGCCTTTGGTTAAAGTAATGCACAGTAAATCTCCCTTCCAATGTTTCCTTTAGGGAAAAATGTAAGTAAGGTTTTGTTATTTTGTTTTTAAGCCTTTGATTTGTAGGATTCCGAATTTAGATCCCCCCACTTCCCATTTCCTTTAGCCAACAGAGTTTCTGCTGCGATTAATATATTCTAATGAGTATCAGTAAGTTCCCTTGAAGAATCTACTGCTCACACGGAGCCATTAGTCTCTGAGAAGTTAGGGCAAGTAAAATTTGACTCTCAGAGGCCTTTAGGGGATGGCTGGAGAGCAGGAGAGTACTAACTTCACTTTCTAAGCCAAATACAAGGCAGGTGTTAAAAAGCTCAGTCTCTAGGGTTCACCCATTCTTTTACACGTGTATTTTGCTCTTTGAATTTCTCAAATTTTCTGTTGCCTGCACCTTGATATACAGGAACCTATAAAACAAGTGAGCACAGCTGTTGTTACAATCATGCAGTATTTGACTTTTTCTTCAGGAAGCTACCTTTTAAAGCATGAAGTTTACGTGCTTTTTATGTCTTAATTCTTTACTCATTGCTTTCACTTCAGAGTAAATTCTACTAAATAATAATTTAAAAGTCTTGATTATAAAGCTATATCAATGCACAGAGAACAAGTCAATAAACTTATATTGGTCATTAGCATAGAAACTTATTCACTTTCAATGTAAACATATACTGATCTATATTATATTGGGCAAACTCATCCTATTCTAGATACTTATCTCCGAGGGCTAATAAACACTTTTCTTGACATTCAAAAGAGGAGATTTGTACTTTCATATAGTCTCAAAACATTTATTCACCACTATATAGTTCTTAGTGCATAGAGCTCTGTATGGAAAAGTTGATAGGAACATATCTACAAACTTGGTAATGAATTCTTTAAAATAAAAAAACAGATATACACATTATAATCTTCGCTTTGTACCGGACAGAGATCCCAGTGATTTTTTGAATGGTTCTTTTAAGGAAAAATGTGTAGCTCTTGATGTATCAAGATGAAGATACTATTTAGGCCTCTTTTAATGACAATAAAAATTATCAAGTCATCTCCATCTATGATCAACTTAGGCGCAGGGAAGTGGTTAGCTTATGTAAAGAAATCTCATTGACCTAGAAACCAAATTTTAGGTAGATTTTTGGGATCTGGAATAAAAGCTGCTAAGAACTCAACAGAGTTTCTTCTATAAAGAGTTTCATATTCTCCTGCCTCCAACAAATCCCAGAGAGTATTTCGTGGTTAAGAGGATGCTCTCCAGAGCCAGATTGTTGGAGTTTAAAATCCTGCCCAGCCACTTTCTGCATATACAACCTTAAATAAGATACTGAACTGATTTTTGCCACAGAATCCATCATTATAGTGTAAATATACTTCAAAGACGTTGCAGGTTTTGTTTCAGACCATTGCAATAAAGTGACTATCGCAATAATGCTAGTCATAGGCATTTTTTCATTTCCCAATGCCTATAAAAGTTATGCTTACACTATAATGTAGTCTATTAAATGTGCAATAGAATGATGTCTAAAAATGTATAGGCCATAATTTAAAATACGGTATTGCTAAAAAGTGCCTACAATCATCTGAGCCTTCGGCAAGTCATAATCTTTCTGCTGGTGGAAGACTTTGCCTCAATGCTGATGACTACTGAGTAATCAGGGTGGTGGTTGCTGACAGTTGGGGTGGCTGTGGCAATTTCTTAAAATAAGACAACAATGATGTTTGCTACACCAATTGACTCTTCCTGTTATGAAATATTTCTTTGTAAGATGTAATGCTGTCGGATAGCATTTTACTCATAGTAGAATTTCTTTCAAAATAGTCAATCCTCTGAAAGCCTGCTACTGCTTTACTGACTACATTTATGTAATAGTCTAAATCCTTTGTTGTCATTTCAACAATGTTCACTGCCTCTTCACCAGGAGTAGTTTCCATCTCAAAAAGTAGCTTCCACTTTCTTTGCTCATCCATAAGAAGCAGTTCCTCATCTTGAGTGTTAGCATGAGATTGCAGCCATTCAGTCACATCTTCAGATCCCACTTCTAATTCTAGTTCTCCTGCTGCTTTTACCACACCTGCAGTTACTTGCTCCACTCAAGTTTTTAATCTCTCAAAGTCATTCATGAGGCTTGGAATCAACTTCTTTCAAACTCTTGTTATGTTGATATGCTGACCTCCTTCCATCAGTCACCAATATACTTTAATGATATTTGGAATGGTGAATCCCTTCCCAAAGATTTCCAATTTATTTTGCCCAGATTCATCAGGAAAATCACCATGGGAGCTGTAGCCTTATGAAAGATATATCTTAAATAAGACTTAAAAGTAAAAATTACTCTTTGATCCATGGGCTTCAGAGTGAACATGATGTTTGCAGGCATGAGAACAACATAAATCTCCCTGCACTTTTCCATCAGTGCTCCTGAGTAACACGGTGCATTGTCAACTAACAGTAATATTTTGAAGAATTTTTTTTTCTGAGCAGGTCTCAACAGTGGGCATAAAATATTTAGTCAACTATGCTGTACAAACATGTACTATCATTTAAGCTTTGTTGTTCCATTTATAGAGCACAGGCAGAGTAGATTTACTATCATTTTTAAGAACCCTAGGATTTTCAGAATGGTAAATAGGCATTGGCTTTAACCTATGCCTTAGTCTCTAACAAGAGAGTCAGCCTGTCCTTTGTAGTAAGGCACTGACTTCTCCTTTCTAACTAGGAAGGTCCCAGGTGGCATCTTCTGCCGATATAAGGCTGCTTAATCTGCACTGAAAATCAGTTACTTACTGTATTCACCTTCACCAATTATCTTAGCCAGGATATCTTTAGGATAATTTGACACAGTTTCTCCAGCAGCACCTGCTGACACACCTTGCACTTTCATGTTATAAAAAAAGTCTTCTTTCTTTAACCCTCAGGAACCAAACTTCTTTAGCTTCACACTTTTTTTCTGCACTTTCCTCATCTCTCTCAGCCTTCATAGAGTTGAAGAGAGTTAGGGCCTTGCTCTGGATTAGGCTTCTGTTTAAGAGAATGTGTGTCTGGCTTGATCTTCTATCCAGACCATTAGAAGTTTCTCCACATTATCAATAAGACTGTTTCCTTTTCTTATTATTTGTGTGTTCCATAGAGGAGCAACTTAAGTTTTCTTTAAGAACTTTTCCTTTGCATTCACAAATTGGCTGCTGGGTGCAAGAGGTCTAGCTTTTGACCTATCTCAGTTTTCAACACACCTTTCTCACTAAACCTAATCATTTCTAGCTTTGGATTTAAAGTGAGAGATGTGCATCTCTTCCTTTTATTTGAACGCTTAGAGGTCACTGCAGGGAGACCCGAGAAAAAAGAGAGAGATGTGGGAATGACCAGTTGGTAGAGTAGTCAGAACACACACAACATTCATAGATTAAGTTTGCTATCTTCTAAGTGAGTGGTTTGTAGCACCGCAAACAATTACAATAGTAACATCAAAGGTCAGTGATCACAAATACCTTAAAAAAGATATAACAATAAAAAGTTTGAAATACTGTGAGAATCAGCAAAACGTGATACAGAGACACAAAGTGAGCACATGCTGTTGGAAAAATGGTGCTGAACTACCTGCCCAATGCAGGGTTGCCACACATTTTCAATGTGTAAAGAACACAATATCTGAAAAGTGCAATAAAATGAACCACAAAAAGAAATATGTCCGTATCATTCAAAATAGTTTCACTGACCTTCAAATCTTCTGTGCTTCACCTGTTCATTATTCTCTCCTCCCCAACCCCAGGAAGCCACTGATCTTTTTACTGTCTCCATGGTTTTGCCTTGTTTTTCTTATTTTTATCTTGTTGCTCTATGATTCAATGTATCTACTCTCCTCAAGTCTCCATGAGTATCTAAATTTAATCTTTATTGCTTGGGTAAATTCAATTTATGTGTCTTCTAGTTTAAAAATTTTCTACGTGAGAATGTGATGTTTTTCCTGGCTCATTAGCTGGTCATAAGATGGATGTTTATCTCCTGTTTTATTGTCCGTAGACCAGGAGGAGCAAGCCAGGACAGTCATATATACTCAGGCCTGTACTTTCAGTAAGTATCATGGGTGGATCAGGAATGTATGCCAAGGAAGAGGGCAGTGAGTTGGAAGGATACTCAAAAATATGCCCCAAAATAGAAGTTTTGTTAAAAAAGAGAATAAAGTGAAAATTTGATTTTTTCTGGGACCTTCCTAAGGCAAGCCCATCTGCTCACAGTCTAAGAATATATTTCCTTGTATCCATACTCCCATGCATTGAGGTCCTTTTGGCTTTTGGGTAAATTTCTGGGACTTAGTTTCATTCTCTACAAATGAAGTATTTGGACAAAGTAATTTCTATAGTTACTTCCAGCTCTAAAACTCTGTGGAATTCCAGTTATATTCTGTGTCAGTAGTTGCTGTGAACCTGTGGGATCTGATGATAAAGCCTTCACATCGTAAATATATTTTAATTATCAAATTATCTGTTTCATAAATGACTCTGGAATTTACTACTGTTGACCACCAATCATTAATTTGCCATTGTTTGATAAGAGTACAGAAATTTTTCTTTGAAGAACTCCCTCTCTCTTAGTCAATGTGTGTATACCAGGCCTAAGCCAATAGGTGCACTTTATCTCCCGTCAAAAGTGATTGTTTTAGGGAAGGTCATGTCACAAACCATAAGCCAATGAAATCTTGCTTCCAGATATTTGTGGAATTGTTAGAAAGAGAGAAGCTTATTTTTCACTGATGTTACAATGCTTAAGTTAGAGGCTCAAACCTTCTGGGGATTACTACACAAAGAAAGCTTAAGAACTGTGCCAAATACGAAAAAGAGGAACAGAGTCGGGGCAAGAGCAAAGATGACAAGTGACTGGGGGAGTTATTTCCGGACTTTTATCTATAGTAGTTAGAGTTTTGTTTTTACCTAAGCCAATTAGAGACTGGGTATTCTTTTACTTGCAAACATAGAAGAATCTACCTAGGTATGTCACATAAGGTACTTCAAAATTTGGCTCTAATGTTCTAGCTTCTTCAGAGAAATTTCCTAAAGTTTTACCAAAATGTGTATGTATTGACTACATGTATATTGCAATGGAATAATCACATAGAAGAAAAACACTTTGAGTGACTTAAAAACAGTAATTTGACCATAACAGCCTTTTTAGTATATACTGTAAAAACAAAAACAAATGTAAAAAACAAAATTGTAAAATGTTTTTGTGACTGTAATCTTGATGATGGATATTTAAAGTTGTATTGTTTCATTTTAGGACAAAGCAAATGAGAACCTATATTCTGTCATTTCTATTGTTATTCACAATGGGGTTTTTCAGCTTGGGAAGAAGGAATATTGATATAAGGTAGTAGAGATAAATACAATTTTGTAGACTTGAATTCAATTGGAAATGAGAGGATAGGCTTATGTATTTCATCTTTAAAAATCCCATAATGTACTTTATCCTAAAATCAAACTTCTTGGTATATTCACTGGAAAAGTCTTGAAACAATATCAAACCCATTAGCAATGAGACCCAGTATTGAGATTGTAGCCTTAAAATACTACCTCTGAATCAAAATAACCAGAGGTCCATGGAAAAATATCTGGTTCCACACCTAGGGCTGGAAATGTACCAGATGTGCTGGAACATTTTATAACAACAGAAAATAAGAAGCTTCTGGCTCATCATGGCAGACAGGAGGGATGACTAGATTGCAGCTCTGACTCAGAAGGAGACAGCAGCATGCAGAGGCTTGCACTGTGAGTTTTAGCTCCAGATCAACTTTAAGAACAAACCAGCAATCCCAAGAGGACCCACAGACCTACTTAAGGAAGTGAACAGCTCCTACAGGACCCAAGAGACACCCCGAATACTGTGAGTGCCCCTACTTTGGAAATAGAAAAGGGAGAGCCTCCTTTGCTGAACACACACCCTCACTGAAGAAACTGAAGATCTCTTTGCAGGAGAAGTTTCCAGACATACCTGGAGCTTAGTCAGTTTAGAGAGCTGAGAAAAATACAGAGGTAGAGAAAGCAGCAGAAAGCCCTTGGGAGTCTGCTGGGTCCTGAAGCAAGTCATTCCTGCCTGGGACCACAGGGATCCATTGGGAGGGTGGCCAGAGGAGCGAGGGGGAAAACACCACAGGGGAAGGAAATCTCAAACTGAATTTTGTAACAACTTGAATAAGGTGAGAAGCCTCCTGGCCAGAACTCAGGGGAGGAAGCAAATCTGGTATACAGACTACACACAGGCAGCAGGGAAGAACCAAGTCCTTTTCTTTCACAGCTGGGAGGTGGGTAGCCTGGGGCAAGTTCTCAAGCCAGGCTTGCCCACTGCTTGGAAACAGATTCAGCGCTACTGGAGGGGCACAGTGGCAGTGAGACGGTCCCTTCAGTTTGCCTGGGAGCTGGGTAAGGCCTGTGACAACCAGCCTTCTCCCATTTCCCCAATAACCTGCATGATCAGCAGAGGCATCCATAATCTTCCTAGGTACACAACTCCATTGACCTAGGAACCTTATCCCCATCTTCTACAGCAGCTGCAGCAGGACCTGCCCAAGGAAAGTCTTAGCCCTGCCCTACTTGATGAGCCTTTCCTACGCACTCTGGCAGATGATGACAAAGGATACATAATCTTGGGAGTTCTAGGGCCCCATCCACTGCCTGTTCCTCTCCATACTACCACAGCTGATGCTCTCAGGAAAGTGCCAACTCCTGGGAGGTGGCCAACCAGCACAAAAATACAGCATTACACCACCAAAGCTAAGAACCACTATGGAGTCCATTGCACCCTTGCTGCCACCTCCACTGAAACAGGCACTGGTACAGATGAGAGATCCACAGATGGTTCACATCATAGGACTCTGTGAAGATAACTCCTAGGACCAGCCTGGGGCCAGGTAGACTTGCTGCTGGCTAGACCCAGAAGAGAGACAAGAATCACTGTAGTTTGGCTCACAGGAAGCCACATGTATAGGAAAAGGGGGAGAGTTCTACATCAGGGAAACACCCCGTGGGACAAAAGAATCTGAACAGCCTCCAGCCCTAGACCTTCTCTCTGACAGAGCCTAACCAGATGAGAAGGAACCAGAAAACCAACTCCGGTAATACGACAAAACAAGCTCTTTAACATCCACCCAAAACTCATACTAGTTCACAAGTAATTGATCCAAACCAAAAATAAATCCCTGATTTACCTGAAAAATAATTCAGAAAGTTAGCTATCAAGCTATTTAGGGAAATACTAGAGAAAGGTAAAGCCCAAAGCAAGGAAATTAAAAAAAAAAAATACAAGAAGTGAAAGGAGAAATATTCAATGGAATAGATAGCTTAAAGATAAAAACAATAAAAAATTCAAGAAACAATGGACACACTTATAGAAATGCTAAATGCTCTGGAAAGTCTCAGCAATGGAATGGAACACATAGAAGAAAGAAATTCAGAGCTTTAAGAAAAGGTCTTCAAATTAGCCCCCTCCAACAAAGAAAAATGAATGAGAAAATATGAACAAAACTTTCAAGAAGTCTGGGATTATGTTAAATGGCTAAACCTAAGAATAATTGGTGTTCCTGAGGAGGAAGAGAATTCTAAAAGTTAGGAAAACATATTTGTGGCAATAATCGAGGAAAACTTTCCTGGCCTTGCTAGAGACCTAGACATCCAAATATAAGAAGCACAAAGAACACCTGGGAAATTTATCTCAAAAAGATCATTGCCTAGGCACATTGTCATCAGGTTATCCAAAGATAAGATGAAGGAAAGAATCTTAGAGCTGTGAGAGAGAAGCAGCATGTAACCTATAAAGGAAAACCTATCAGATTAACAGCAGATTTCTCAGCAGAAACCCTGCAAGCTAGAAGGGATTTGGGGCCTATCTTTGGCCTCCTCAAACATAACAGTTATTAGCCAAGAATGTTGTATCCAACAAAAATAAGCATCATATGTGAAGAAAAGATACAGTCATTTTCAGAGAAACAAATGCTGACAGAATTCACCACTAGCAAGCCACCACTACAAGAACTGCTAAAAAGAGCTCTAAGTCTTGAAACAAATCCTGGAAACACATCAAAACAGAACCTCTTTAAAACGTAAATCACATAGAACCCACAAAACAAAAATACAAGTTAAAAAAGTAAAAACAGAAACAAAGAAACAACAACAAAAAAAAAAAACAGAGTACACAGGCAACAAATAGCATGATGAATGCAAGGGTACCTCACATCTCAATACTAACATTGAATGTAAATTGCCTAATTGCTCCACCTAAAAAATACAGACCTGCAGAATGGATAAGAACTCTGCTGCCTTCAGGAGACTCACCTAACACATAAGGACTCATATAAACTTAAAGTAATGGGGTGGAAAGGGGCATTTCATACAAATGGACACCAAAAGCGAGAAGCGGTAGCTATTCTTATATCAGAAAAAAACAAACTTTAAAGCAGCAGCAGTTAAAAGAGACAGAGAGGAACATTACATAATGGTAAATAGCTATGTTTGACAGAAAAATATCACAATCCTAAACATACATGAATCTAACGCTGGAGCTCCCATATTTATAAAACAATTACCAATAGACCTAAGAAGTGAGCTAGGCAGCAACACAATAATAATGGGGGATGTCAATGCTCCACTAACAGCACTAGAGAGGTCATCAAGACAGAAAGTCAACAAAGAAAAAATGGATTTAAACTATACCTTGAAACAAATGCACTTCACAGACATACAAAAAACATTTTGTCCAACAACCACAGAGTACACATTCTATTCAATAGTGCATGGAACTTGCTTCAAGCCAGACGATATGATAGGCCATAAAACGAGTGTCATTAAATTTAAGAAAACTGAAATTATATCAAGCACTCTCTCAGAGCACAGTGGAATAAAACTGGAAATCAACTCCAAAGGGGATGTCCAAAACCATGCAAATACATGGAAATTAACCTATTCTTGAATGAGCATTGGGTCAAAATGAATTAAGGTGATAATATAAAAATTCTTCAAACTAAACAACAATAATGACACAACCTATCAAAACCTCTCAGATACAGCAAAGTCAGTGCTAAGAGGAAAGTTCATATCCCTAAATGACTACATCAAAAAGACTGAAAGAGGCTGAGTGTGGTGGCTCATGCCTGAAATCCCAGCACTTTGGATGCCAAGGCAGTGTATCACTAGTCAGGAATTTGAGACCAGCCTGGCCAACATGGTGAAACCCTGTCTTTACTAAAAATACACAAATTAGTTGGATGTGGTGGTGCATACCTATAATTCCAGCTACTCAGGAGGCTGAGGCAGGAGAATCACTTGAACCTGGGAGATGGAGGTTGCAGTGAGCTGAGATTGTGCCACTGCACTCCAGCCTGGGTGAGAGAGCAAGACTTCATCTCAGGAAAAAAAAAAAAAAGAAAGAAAGAAAAGACTGAAAGAGCACCAGCTGACATTCTAATGTCATACCTCAAGGAACTAGAGAAACAAGAACAAACTGAACCCAAACACAGCAGAAGAAAGGAAATAACCAAGAACAGAGGAGAGCTAAATGAAATTGAAATAAAAAATAAATAATAAATAAACAAAAAGCTGGTTCTTTGAAAAGATAAATAAAATTGATAGACCATTAGCAAGATTAACCAAGAAGAGAGAAAATCCAAATAATCTCATTAAAAAACAAAACAGGAGATATTACAACTCACAACACTGAAATACAAAAGATAATTCAAGGCTATCATGAGCACCTTTATGCACATAAACTAGAAAACCTTAAAAAGATGGATAAACTCCTGGAAAAGTACAACCCTGAACTGACCAATAGCAAGCAGCAAGACTGAAATGGTAATTTAAAAATTACCAACAAAAAAGTCCAAGAACAGACAGATTCACAGCAGAATTCTACCAGCCATTCAAAGAAGAGTTACCAATCCTTTTGACACTCTCCACAAGATAGAGAAAGAAGGAACCCTCCCAAATTAATTCTATGCAGCCAGCATCACCCTAATGCCAAAACCAGGAAAGGATGTAACCAAAAATGAAAATTGCAGACCCATATTCTTGATGAACACTGATGCTAAAATCCTTAATAAAATACCAGCTAACTGAATCCAACACATATCAAACAGATAACCCACCACAACCAAGTGTGTTTCATAGCGGTGATACATGCCTGGTTTATTATATGCAAGTCAATAAATGCGATACACCACATAAACATCATTAAAAACAAAAATCACATGATCATCTCAATAGAAGCAGAAAAAGTATTTGACAAAATCCAGCATCCCTTTATGATTAAATCTCTCAGCAAAATCGGCATACAAGGGACATACCACAATGTAATAAAAACCATCTATGACAAACCCACAGGCATCATAATGCTGAATGGGGAAAAAGTTGGAAGCATTCCCTCTGAGAACTGGAACAAGACAAAGGATGCCCACTCTCTCTACTCCTCTTCAACATAGTACTGGAAGTCCTAGCTAGAGCAGTCAGACAAGAGAGAGAAATAAATGGCATCCAAATCAGTAAAGAGGAAGTCAAAATGTCACTGTTTGCTGATGATATGATTGTTTACCTTGAAAACCCTAAAGATTCCTTCAGAAAGCTCCTAGAACTAATAAAAGAATTCAGCAAAGTTCCAGACACAAGATTAATGTATACAATTCAGTAGCTCTACTATACACCAACAGTGACTAAGCAGAGAACCACATCAAGAACTCAACCACTTTTACAATAGCTACAAAAAAAAAAAAAAGAAAGAAAGAAAGAAAGAAAGAAAGAAAATACTTAGGAATATACCTAACCAACAAATCAAAAGACCCCTACAAGGAAAACTACAAAACACTGCTGAAAGAAATCACAGATGACACAAATAAATGGAAATACATCCCATGCTTATAGATGGGTAGAATCAATATTGTGAAAATGACCAAACTGTCAAAAGCAATCTACAAATTCAGTGCAATCCCTATCAAAATTCCACCATCCTTGTTCACAGAATTAGAGAAAAAAACAATTCTAAAATTCATATGGAATCTAAAAAGAGTCCATATGGCCAAAGCAAGACTAAACAAAAAGAACACATCTGGAGGCATCATATTACCTGATTCAAACTATACTATAAAGCCATAGCCACCAAAACAGCATGATACTGGTATAAAAATAGGCACATAGACCAATGTAATGGAATAGAGAATGCAGAAACAAACCCAAACACTTAGAGCCAACTGGTCTTCAGGAAAGCAAACAAAAACATAAAGCGGGTAAAGGATGCCATATTCAACAAATTGTGCTGGGATAATTAGCAAGTCACATGTAGGAGAATGAAACTGGATCCTCATCTCTCGCCTTATACAAAAATCCACTCAAGATGGATTAAACACTTAGATCTAAGACCTGAAACTGTAAAAATTCTAGAAGATAACATTGGAAACACCTTTCTAGACATTGGCTTATGCAAGGATTTCATGACCAGGAACCCAAACTCAAATGCAATATAAACAAGGATAAATAGCTAGGACTTAATTAAACCAAAAAGCTTTTGCATGGCAAAAGGTACAGTCAGCATAGTAAACAGACAACCCACAGAGTGGGAGAAAATCTTCACAATCTACACATCTGACAAAGAACCAATATCCAGATTGTACAATGAACTCAAACAAATCAGCAAGAAAAAGGCAAACAATCCCATCAAAAAGTGGGCTAAGGACATGAATAGACAATTCTCAAAAGAAAATATATAAATGGCCAAAAAATATATGAAAAAAATGTTCAACATCATTAATGATTGGGAAAATGCAAATCAAAACCCAATGCAATACCACTTTACTCCTGCAAGAATGGTCATAATAAAAAAAAATTAAAAAACAGTAGATGTTGATGTGGATGCAGTGATTAGGGAACACTTCTACACTGCTGGTGGAAATGTAAACTAGTTCAGTCACTATGGAAAACACTGTGGAGATTCCTTAAGGAACTAAAAGTAGAACTACCATTTGATTCAGCAATCCCACTATTGGGTATCTACACAGAGGAAAAGAAATCATTATACTAAAAAGATGCTTGCACACACGTTTATAGCGGCACAATTCACAATTGCAAAATCGTGGAACCAATCCCAAATGCCCATCAATCAATGAGCGGATAAAGAAAATGTGGCATATATATATATATATATATATATATATATATATATATATATATTGTGGAATAATACTCAGACATAAAAATTAATAAATAAAGGAATAACTTAGTAGAATTTGAAGTGACCTTGGTGAGACTGGAGACTATTAT